>JARYGA010009833.1:0-45472 GCA_030545235.1 Helianthus tuberosus | reverse complement strand
CCCTATCCCTGGCTTATACTGGCCATAAAAACATTGTCTGTCTATGTGCTGGCATTGTCAGCATTATTTCTGAATCAACCGTTCAGTGTGTTAACTGTGCTGAGTGCATCAAGTATGTCACTAATGTTGGTGTGTAATGAATGGAGTGACTGTATAAAATGTGATGCATGTATATATGATATAGAATCATAGAGCAGTTTAAATTGTCAGTTGTAATCAAGCACAGTCATTAAGCACATAATCGAAATTAATTAATTTGTACAGTACCTAAAATTTTGAGGGTTGTCACATTCTCCCCCCGTTAAGAAAATTTCGTCCTCGAAATTTGTACTACCTTAATTCCTTAAGGTTTCGTTATGCATGTATGTATATGAATAGTACCGAGGTAGATAATCACCAAACCGAATCAAACCTTATTCACATCAAGTGAGTCCAAGAATATATATAGCATCACGAATCCAATGGTTAAAAGGTTATGTGCTTTTAACACTTGGTGTCGAAGGTGCAAGATGTACCGACTTATAGTCTAGTGTAATCCAGTAAATAGGGGGTTCCACAGAAGAGGAGTTTTGTCTATTAGGATACTTAGATAGTCAGTCACAATATGTCAACGAGTTTTCACAACCGTAGAATCCGCTATATGAACTCAAAATCAACAACTCAAAAGTAATAGTAGAGTGATCTGTCAATCTCCCGAGCAAATGAATGGTAAGAATCAGTGCGTTGTCATTTTTGAATTGTGAAAATACACCGTATGAAATACAAGAGAATTTGGTGTATCATTGTCTAAATTCGTAGTTGCATCAGAAATGTTAAATGACAAGTCAAACCAAAGTATATGTCGTTTTGTGTGAAACAGTTGACCATGATTAGCACAAGCTAATGATACCACAAGGTGTCAAAATGACGAGATTCAATAGTAGTGGTGACTGAAAAAGTTCACCATGCCTGAAATCAAATGAAAGTGTCCTGAACAATCCAAAAATTTGATTTATACAATGTCGTAAGGTTTCCAGTTGAACACGGAATATCAAAAGATCATTGTTTCCGATCGAAGATGAAAAGTAACTATGTATCGCAAGGCATTTGATTGACCATGAAAGAATCGTTAGGAGGTACATTGTGATATGAAATGAGTCTATGTACCTTTGCCTTAACACACAACTATGTGGAGGCTGATTTTAATCGCGATAAACCAGACGGATTTAGGGCAAGTTATCAAATATTCAATTAAATTCGTGTAAGAAGTAAGTAACCAAATTAGCGCAAGCTTCAATCCCGTGAAAGCATCATCGTAAGGTATCGAAATCAACAAATGATTTGGTGGGGTCATAGACCAACCAAGTCCACTATGACTCGAAACAAAAGAACCCTTGCAAAATGTTTGAATATGATGCTCTCAACACATCATACGGCATCTTAAATTGAATATGTGAAATGGATAGGTTCAAGCAATTGAACTTAGTTTTAGTGTAGCCCGACAATAAACGTGTGTATCGATCAAGGAAATCTCGGCATGGTAACAAAAATAAACCATGAATGTAATTTGAAACAAAAGAAGTTTCAAGGGAGTGTGTTGACCTGATAGCAAAAGAGCCAACAATTACAATAATGTAGGTCATTCGAATCACAAACCAGTAATTTAGATTTAGCAACATAATATTTGAACTTCAGTGAAGCGTTTGAATCGAAACCGCATGCGTAGCAGATGGTGCATGCGTAACATGTGAGTTTTTAAAACAATGAGTGTTTGCTAAAACAGAGAAATGACCAGATATCGAAGCAAATGTGTGTTCGCTCTCAGCGAGAAAATTATTATGATGCAACTACCATTAAAGGGGAGTAGAGATGTAAACATCTACTCGCTAGAAGTAAAAGAAATTCAAGTACTCTCTGTTTGGTCAACCGAACTGGCATATGTGTCAGGTTAATGGTGTCAGCTCGAGTTAACGGATGTGGTTCCTAAGTAACAACCTTTGTGAGTTTGGACCTGGTTCCTGATGGCCCTAAGTACAGGTTTCCTAGATTCTCAGAGTCTCGTATTCGGTGTAGAATCGTTCTGTGCATCGTGTAGGAAACACCATTCTTGTGTATGTCTGAAACAAATTATGGTCCCGCCATTTTCCCGGCATGCTTACTTCCTGGAGTCACAGCTAATGACACTCGATCATCGGTCGGTCGTGAAATAGTAGTTGAATCCTCATAGTAAATTAAATAATTCGTTAATTCTTAGCAAGAGTTATCAACTCTGGTTGGTTAGGTCGTTCGGCTCCTGGTAGTTTAATGTCAGTTCGAAAGGTGTCGTTCTTCTTATCGACGAGCAGAATTAGGATTACCCAAAAGGGAATTTTGGTCTGTTATCTTCCTTCTCTATCAACTTCTGAAGCTTCGCTGTTAATCCTTGCATCTCCGAAGGTGTAAGTCGTTAAGGTGTATTGACTACAGGCGCGACGCCTGGAATCAATCTGATGCGAAATTCAACTTGTCGTTGAGGAGGTAGTTTTTGGCAAGTCTTTGGGAAAGACTTCGAGATATTTCCCTGTCACGGGAATATGTTTGAGTTCTGGTTCTTCGGCTCCCTTGTCCACGACATGAGCCAAGAAAGCAACACATCCTTTGCGCAACAATTTTTGTGCCTTCAAGAAATTAGTAATCTGTAGAGGCGTATCTTTCTCCATGAGCCACGATCATTCCTTCGTTCGCCATCGGGGTGCGGATACCAACTTCCGCCCGATTTCTTGACAACTGGTCGATTCCCGTTACCACGTCAAGACTTCTCCTCGACTGGTTCTTATCAAGTACTGGATATCTATCTTTACGTACTGCTAAAACAAGTATATTCTGAAGCTAAAATCTGACAATAATGTCAAATAGCACAGGCGCATAACATTGACTACTATGAGGCATACCGATGGCCATGTTTGGATCCTGGCGTGTATCGCTAGCTCCGGGGTTAGACATTCTTTCCATGATTTTGTTTAATCTCCCTTGGGCAATCTTTCCTAAAGTGCCCCATATCCCCGCAGTTATAACATCCCTTACCTTTCCCCTTTCCTTTCTTCCCACGCTTCGTCTCACGCCAACACGTTTCCCTGTTGTGTCCCACTTTGCCACAGTTGTCACACTCTCCATTTTTACATCGCCCGGTATGATGATGTCGGCCCCTGTCGCATTTAGGTAGTTTACCCATGTACTCTTTTCTCTTTTCTCTTTTTGGCTTTGTTGTTGCTACTCGTCTGGGTACCCTGTTTGAAATTTGCTAACTTTCTCTTGTTGTCTCCAGATGACTCTATATGAGTCTCCTTCTTTCCCTCAGAGGTTGAAAATTTGTTCATCCTGATTGCCTCTTCAGTCAAGGCCACACTTAGATTGATGGCCTCAACGATCGTTGCAGGCTTTGATGTCGTCACCATGCTCATGATTTGGGGTGCCAATCCCCAAATGAAACGCTCAATTTTCTTAAACTCTGGATCTACCATGTAAGGAACGATACGTGACAGCACTTGCTTCTCCACATACTCAGCTATTTTTGGACCTTCCATCTTCAAGTTCCAGAACTCAGTTTCCACCTTCTGGCTTTCTGTCCTCGAACAGTACTTGTTATGCATTAGCTCTTTCAACTCGTCCCATGATAAAGCATACGCAGCAGCCTCGCCCATCGTCTGAACCTGGAGTTTCCACCATGACAGAGCCCCATCTTGGAACAGTCCGGAAATGTACGTGACCTGGTGCTCTAGGGCGCATTTGCTCACACGCAAAACAGTGTCCGTCTTCTCAACCCAGCGCACGAAGGCTACGGCACCCCCAGTGCCGTCGAAATGTAGGGGCTGACAACCCAAGAACTGCTTGTAGGTGCAGCCGTTGGGTGGGTTATTTCCCGAGGTACCTCCGCTGCGCTCAGAGCGAAGGGCCTCGTACTGTGCGATGACCTGTAATAGGCGTTCTTGAAATTCCGCCTCTGTCGTTGGCAGAGGGTTGTTGGTATCGGTGTTCCCTTGAGTCGACATCTTCCTAGAAGAAAGTCGGTTAGGTCAGGTCTTGTTAAGGACACGAGCACACAAGTCTCTATTTAACGAATAAGACCTCAGAGGTATATTACATATGTGTATATATGCAGTCGTTATCACATTCAATCACGTACCCTCGCAATTATTGCACAACTTGTAAATAGGAACGTAGCAAGTAAGCATGTAGCATTATAGTTATAGCATGAATATGTTGATCAACAGCGTGCTTAGTGGGAACATAGCGACTGAGTTTTTCATTAGTTTTTAGTCATACGTATTGTCGCATGTTTAAAGATGATTGGGCTTTCGTTATCCTCCGGCCATAATCACTGTGTCTTACATAATGTATCACATCAGAAAGGACACAGGGTCACCCTACCCTTGTCCAACACGTATATTAGTGTATCAAAATTACGTAGTCAGAAGTGGTCTTTAAAAGTCTCCGCAATCCCGACTTATTATTGGTGTCTTTACCCAAGTGTAATGCAATCCGCATAAATCCAGAAATCAACTACACTGGTGACTGAGGTGGAGGAGGAAAGAAAAGTAACTGCTAGCACGCGTCGAGCTTGTATATACATCAAAGTAGTTAACTGATCTGCGGCTCGATAGTAAAAGAAACGAGCATCAAAAACCTGGAAAAGGTGTCATAGCAGCAGATGAGAGCGCAAAAGAAGTCTTTGATAATTGTGGAGGATCAAAGTATACTGGCAGTAAACAGGGTGGAGGTTGTGGTGTCAACTCCAGCTCCAACATTCTGCGACTTATATCCTCAAACTGTAGCTGATGTGACAGGTGTACTCATCCCGTGTGTAGCCTCCATAATGTGAGGGATGACAAGGGTCTAAAATCAACATAGTGTAGCATAGGAATCCATCGAAATGACTTGTCCAGCGTTGTAGAGGTGAATGTAGCAAACGGTGCGTCTTGTAAAGTTAGGAAAAATGTTGCCGTAGCAGAAGAATCGTTACGCGGGTGCTGACCTGGAGCGCCTCCCCGGGGTGCGGGTATGTCTTGAAAGAGAGCGGTAGGCATGTCGGTGCAATGGACGTCGGTCTTCATAGGTGCAACATCAGCGGGTGCAGGTGCGGTAGAAATGTCTCAACAAAAGGAGATTCAATAGGTGCAGGTACTGGGTCTGGTAAGAGGAGTGCAAGGTATTGTAGTCCAAAGGAAATAAGGTCACGTTTAAGCAGGTTCAGCAGGTGCAACATCAAGCTGGCCCGCAAGGAACTGGAGCTGCCTCAGGGGCAGGACCTGGGGCGTGTGCGGGTATGTGATCTTGAGCAGGTGTTAGTGCAGTAGTCAAAGCGGCGTCGTCATCCGTGTCTGGAGCAAAAAGCGGTAACCTGCCTGTTTGTAAAGTCGTAAATGTCGCAGACTCAAAGGAGTCTGAAATCGAGTGTATGCTAGAATCAGAGGATAGTTTGATAATAGGGATCTCGAAACGTAGAGTTAGTAACAACGTCCTTATCTAACTTTCCATCATCCTGGGTATCAACGGAAGGATCATCAATAAACAAATTAACGTCGTCATCAAATAATTTATCAAAGAGGTAGATTCTCAGGGAAAATAATCATGAGGGGTACGGCGTCGAGAATCGGAGCCACGATGTGCTCGTCATCGAAGTGTCCAAATGATGAGGTGGTCGTGGACCGAAACAAGAGTGACAGGAAGTTTCTTGTCAAGGAAGCCATCAGCAAGGGTAATTCATCACCAGAGTCTGGCAGCGCGGATGGTTGGCGGTCGTCCTCGTTCTTGGTCAACATGTCAGGGTAACTCTCAGTGTCTGACGTAAATATCTCTGGCGCAGGTACAATCTCGTCATCTGTGGTGGTGGCCGTAGGGTCGTCATCATCTGACAATTCGTTCCCTAAGGAAAGTGACGTGTGTGTGTGCCGGCACATAATAGTCGTAGCATGCATATTTACAGTAATCTTTAACACTTGTGTATTGCAAATAAAGACAATTCACAACGTAATCATGTATCCACATATTCGTCCTAGTCTTCCCAGGCTATCCCACCCAGTCTCTCAGACTAACTCCCTAGCCTCTCAGACTAACTCCCTGGTCTCTAAGACCAACTCCCTGGTCTCTAGGACCAACTCCCTGGTCTCTAGGACCAACTCCCTGGTCTCTAGGACCAACTCCCTGGTCTCTAAGACCAACCTTCCCAGCCTCTAAGACTAAATCCCTGGTCTCTAAGACCAACCTCCCAGTCTCTAAGACTAAATCCCTGGTCTCTAAGACCAACCTCCCAGTCTCTAAGACTGATCCTCCCTCAGCCTCTAAGACTGATCTATAAATATAAAATTTGAAATGTGTATGTGTGCCTTTTGTTTGTAAAAATGTTTGTTCCCTGGATCTGGACGTTTTGTGTATGCAATGAAAAACAAGTCGTGAAAACGTTTTCGTGAGAGCCCTAATGATCGTAGTCTAGACTCGAGAAAGAATCCTAGTTCGCTACGATCGAGGCTCTAATACCAAGCTGTCACACCCTGACTTTTGCGGAATCGTGATTATGGGGTGACTTACTTGTTATCATTGCATTCAACCATATCAAACAATCTATATGATAATACCAAAGATTTGTCATCCATAAAATGAGTTTAAAACATAACAACATTGTCTAACACGTAGACTTCAAATTTAAGTTTTACAAACCAGATGAATTGTGTAAAAAGTTTGCTAAGGACTCGTCAAAGATAATAGTTGTAATCAAAGTTTGGAAGACGTGTCTCGTCCAGGATTAAGACACACTGGCCAAACCCAAAAACCATGGATGGCATCTTTATACTTAACATGACTTGAAATTCCAACGCCCGCTAGATCCGTACTTAATTTCCTGAAATACATGTAGTTTGGAAAACATCAACAAAAGTTGAGCGAGTTCATGTGTATGTGAGTCTGTATAAATCGTTAATGTGTGTCTGAATAAATTAAGAAATATGTCTGTATAAATGTATGTCCTTGGTATATAGCAATAAGGAAAAACAGATCAATTAATGTGTAGCTAATACATTAATAAGTGATATGGCCTAGGAAGCACACAAACCTGTAACGCGCACTTCATACCGGTCCTTCCGGTGGAACGACATAGTCACCACATGCAGCCACACGCTGGCCCATGTGTGGGGCTCGCAACACCCAATAGATCTATCACTCATGCCTCTCGGTCCTTATACAAGGATTAATGGTCTTACGATAATAGCCTATCCATTCACGAGATCTAACAGTAAATTCCTTAGCTAATCATACCATGTAAATAAATGTCTGTAAATGTCTGTAATTGTCTGTAAATGTCTGTAAATGTCTGTAATTGTCTGTAAATGTCTGTAAATGTCTGTAATATTTGTAACATGTATTTCACCCCCGAAGTATAAAACTGAAAATAGTTCAGAGAAAAGGGGGACATGAACTCACAGTAGTGCGTCTTGTACCGAATCTCAAACTCTGTCTGCTACACGACAACCTACACGTACTAATGTCTATTAGACGAACAGGCCGTGCCTTGGCTTAGAGTTTAATGTTTAGAGTTGTGTTACTTATATTGATTCGCGTGATAAATATTTGTTCGTTCAATGTTCTAGTAAATTCTAGTCTTAGAAAGCAAATATCTACTAAGTGTTATAATTTTCGGAAAATTTCGCCATAGCCACCTCTGTAAATAGAGGTGTCCATGCTTAAGAGCATATCATTTTCTTTTACAAATATCTCGTAGAGTGTTCCCACATAGCCAACCCGACAATCATACATGCAATGTCCTATTTACGTCTTTTCAGCTTTATTAACCAAAACTGGACTGTTTTCGAATATTTAAATAAAATAGTTAACCTTTTCCAAAAATTCTCAAATTTTTACAGAATGTCATATATAATCCAAAATTTATTGTGTAAAAATTTCGGGGACCAGTTCGTTACCAATTTTATATAAAAATTCTTTTACCCGACTCCAATCAGATTTGTTACTTTCTGATTGCAGTTCTACGGAAAAATTTACTAAAAATCAATCGTAAGTTCGATCGACGAAATTCCAGTTGGAGGGTCACGGAAACAACAGTGACCATCTACAGTAAAAATCCCATGAGCTGATTCTGCTCAGGTTTCAAGTTTTGACTCTGAATACAACACACTTTTTCAGCAGAAATATTTCAGCTTGAGCTGCTGTCTAAAAACAATTCTTTAAAAATAGTAAACGATCTCAAAAAATTACGATTCCTATGCCATTTGTTCGGTTGTTCAAAATTACACAATTTAGACTCTAGAAATTCAGTTTTTCGATTAAAAATGACCCAGTTATAGCCTGTTGAAGTTGGCTGGAAATTTCAATCAGCATGTTTATTTCAGGTTTAATGATTCTAAAAACATATTAACAAGTGTCCTAACCTTGATTTGTTAATAACTGAATGATCAACCATTGTGCCTGTATTATCCAAACTCAAACCAACCTGATTTTAACCTCATACAAACTTTTCAAGTAGGGTTTTTTTATGTAGAGTTCCATGTTCATGTTTTAGGGTTCTATTTCTTGTGATTTGAACAAACAAACGTCATGATTCACATTTTGACTAAAATAAGATGGAACTTGGTGTAGAGGCTTACTACTAGCACAAGGCTAGGGTAGAAATCTAGTGAAGATGATGGTGAGAAAAAGTATGGTGAAATGACTAGAACAAGCTCTCTTGAAGTTCCTTCAACCTTGCAACTTCCTTGGATCCTCTTGAAGCTTGAATGGACTTGTATAATGGAGAAGATGAAGATGGTTGAAGTGGGGAGGGGGGTGTTCGGTTATATGAACCGAATGGGAGGGAGAGAGAGTGGGTTTGTGTGTGATTTTAGTTAAAATGATGAAGTTTATTGGAGTTTTAAAGATACAAATCTCATATTCATCATTATAGTAGAGTTTGGCCCAATCAACACACACTAGGACCATGATTAAGTATCTAAATAAAATATTTAAGAGATTTTATAGATATGGTGGGTCCAAGGGGGCTGAATTCGGTTGTGGGGGGGGGGGGGGGTCTTGATGTAAAATTTGTTAATTAGAAGGTAAATAATTAGGAGGTTAAGGGTAATTCCTTGAATAGTGGGTGTATGTCATGTTTCTATAGTGTGTGGGGATTTATTGTGACCATGATTATTTAAGAATAATACAATAATGTTTCTGTCAAAATTTTGGTGTCCCGGGTACTGTCCGGTTGTTCGGTTAAGTATCGTCCCGCTAAAGTGTTAAATTGTACCGTATAGCGTCTTTTATGCATATTTTTGTAACGAAATCATTCCTGGCACTTAGGAAAGTATACAGGACCACTCTGCTATATTTGTGTATTCTACTGGTATAATAAAATGCTGAATTTTATAAAAGAATGCAGAATTCTGTATTTAAAGTGTGTTTTAGGCACTTCCCGGCACTATATCTATCACCTAATGACGCAGTCTTATGGTCCTTACTTCCCTACACTCCCAACTAATGTAGTACCCTATCCCTAGCTCATACTGGTCATAAAAACATTGTCTGTCTATGTGCTGGCATTGTCAGCATTATTTCTGAATCAACCGTTCAGTGTGTTAACTGTGCTGAGTGCATCAAGTATGTCACTAATGTTGGTGTGTAATGAATGGAGTGACTGTATAAAATGTGATGCATGTATATATGATATAGAATCATAAAGCAGTTTAAATTGTCAGTTGTTATCAAGCACAGTCATTAAGCACATAATCGAAATTAATTAATTTGTACAGTACTTGAAATTTTGAGGGTTGTCACAGGTAGTTAACAATACTGCAGCATCTAATGAGGGGGAGTCGAGCAACACTGATTCTGATAGCTTGAACGCTTCAACTCAAGGCGTGACCGTAGGTGGCAATTCCGACAAGTGTTCAACGGAATCATACAATAGAGAATGTCATTGGTCCTGTAAATGCTAGAATTATAACCAGGAGCCAATCAGGGACTATCAATACATGTTTGTACTCTTGCTACATTTATCAAATAGAACCTAAAACTGTTGATGTAGCTTTGCAGGAACCAGGCTGGGTGGACGCTATGCATGAAGAGCTGAACCAGTTTGAGAAGATCGGAGTATGGAAGCTTATTGAGTTGCCGAAATGAAAACGTAAACTTGGAACTCGATGGGTCTACAGAAACAAGCAAGTTTCTGCTGGAGTTATAGTACGGAATAAAATAAGATTGGTAGTCCAAGGATTCAAACAGATAGAGGGTCTGGATTATGATGAAGTTTATGCCCCGGTTGCCCGACTTGAAGCCATCCGGATCTTCTTAGCTTACGCATCCTACATGGGGTTCACTGTTTACTAGATGGACATTAAGACTGTGTTTTTATATGGAGACATGAAGGAGGAAATCTATGTTGAGCAGCCACCTGGTTTTATTCATCCAGATCATCTAGAATATGCCTACAAGCTTGACAAGGCACTGTATGGATTGCACCAAGCACCACAGGCTTGGTATGCTACTCTGACTGAGCATCTTCTGGCTTATGGCTATACTCGTGGCACAATTGATTAGACGTTGTTTATCAAGAGAGTTGGCAAGGATCTAATCTTGGTTAAAATTTATGTCGATGATATTATCTTCGGATCAAAGAGTGAGGATCTCTACAGAGAATTTGAAGAAATGATGAAGAAGAAATTCGAGATGAGTACCCTCGGGGAGATGACTATGTTCTTGGGTCTACAAGTTCGATAGGATTCTCGAGGCATTCTTATTCATCAGGGAAAATATGTGGAAAACGTACTGGCAAAATTCAAGTTTACTGACACGAAATCGGTCGGAACACTAATGGCAGAAAGATCTTTGGTGACTGAAGATACAGATGGATCCCCTGTCGATCAACGCCTTTATCGGTCTATGATCGGATCTTTGATGTATCTCACCGCGAGCCGTCCAGACATCATGTTTGCTGTCTGCAATTCCGCGCAATATCATGCTAATCCTAAACTTTCTCATCTTACTTCTGTTAAATGAATTTTTTGATATCTTAATGGCAGACCTTGGTTTGTCTTGTGGTATCCAAGAGAATCAAATTTTGACCTATTTGCATTTTCTGATAGCAATTTTGGAGGCACTGACAGTGACAGGAAATCTACATCAGCTAGATGCCAATTTTTGGGTGACAGGCTCATTTCTTGGCAATGCAAGAAACAGCAAACGGTAGCGATCTCCACAGCTGGGGCATAACACGTTACTGCTTCCGCTTCTTGCTCACAGGTAGTGTGGATGCAATATCAATTGTAGGATTACGGTTTGACTTATCTTAACACTACCATTTACTATGATAATGATGCTGCAATTCAAATTGTCAAAAATACAGTTTTTCACTCCAAAACCAAGCACATTGATATTAAAGTTCATTTTATACGAGAATGCTTTGACAGAGGTCTTATTAAACTGGTGCAAATCGACACAGATGCAAATTGTCACACCCCCAAAATCCACAAGCGGAGTATCACCGCAGGGAGCGTGACTGACCAGGATCAAGCTACCAATCATATTGAACAATATAAGTAAGTAAATAAAACCCGACACAAACAATATAATTAGTGTCAAACAATTTAGCAAAGTCTAAGTTAACAGCGGAAGCATTAAGTTCAAAACCAAAATATAAGTTTAAAGTTTCATAAAGTTTCTCATGAACACACAACGGTTCATGTCCCACAACGACTCCTTGTCATTGCAAGCTCCAGCAAATAACCTAACGACCTGCAAAGCATGTAGTAGCGTATCAACAAAAATGTTGGCGAGTTCACAGTTGGTTGTATGTTTTAATGTTGTTCCAAAAACCATAAGTTGTTAAGTTGTTTTGAAAACCAAAAGTTATCCAGTTCCATGTTCCCATAACCATATACCGTGGGGGCTACCCCATGTTGTAAACCACTAGACCCGTTACCATATCGACTACTGACTTAAGTCATGTTTAAGTGCCTAGCGTCAATGTCTATCATCATTGATGATGTGTGTAAAGTGCAACATATAAATTACATCAAAGTAGGCATAAAACTAACCCTTTTTAGTACTAATGTTGGAAAAAGTGTGCTTTTGTCTTCCTTTTGTATTTTCAGGATTAAATGACCGTAATTGAACAAAAGGAACAAATATGCAGCCAAATCTAACATAAATACAAGAAAAGGAATAAACGTGGCATGCCCGACCCCTCGACATCATCTTCCCAAGCAAAAACAAAGGAACATAAGGCTGACCACGGTCCCATGCCCAGCGGACACGGGGGCGTGGCCAGGCACCTGCGGAAAAGACAAAGTCATAGAAGCTTCTATTCCCAGCATGGGGGCGTGCCCAGCTCAACACGGGCCGTGGTCAACGCTAAGATTCGCAAAATCTTGCAAATCTTGATAGTACAGATTCGCTTCTGCACACGGGCCGTGCCCAGTGAACACGGGGGCGTGTGGAGCTAATGCAGGTAAATTGCAATTAATGAAGAAAGAGAAAAAGGATGGCCACGGGGCCGTGTCCGGGCTTCTCTGCAGGCTATAAATAGGGGTGCTTGGTTCACTTCAAAGGCATCCCTTGGCAAACCACCTCTCTCCCACTTCACCCACACTCCACCACCACTAAAACCCACATCCACCACCACCATCCATCATCCATTTTAGAGTGTGTGTAGTTGTCTCGGGATCCAAGATTGATAGCAAGAGTTCTTGACAATCAAAGGCCATGTTTGCACTTTTCTTTAATCACTTGGTGAAGACAAGCATTTAGTGTAATACTTTTGATTTTTAATCTTTTCACACTTTTCTTTAATAACTAGTTTCTTATGTTGAAGGTGAAACGTCCTTATCATTTGTCCGTGGTGTCTTGGCGTTATTTTACTGTCTATATAAAATAAAAGATTTACACCATTCATATATCTACGGTCTATATAGAGATATGTTGGCTACCTGGTCGGGGGTTAAGGGAATGGTTTGGTAAGGTTCTTTCCTTGTTCAGCGTATAGGTCCTGCAAGGACCTGGTTCAAGCTTACAAGGACCTCCTTCAATACCCATTGGTATTAGATGGCGGGGGTGCGAATGGCTTGATCCCCTAATATGTAAACTACTATTAATACATTAACCCGGCTACTTGGGATTGTATCCCTGCTGACTCAAACCACTTAGCTGAGGGTAACGTCGCCTTCAAAAGAGGGGTCTACCACATTACGCATTAATAACTTAATTAATTATCTTCCAATATTCCAACCCTTTAGGATTGTATCCTTGCTGACTCAAACTACTGGGTTGAGGGTAACGTCACCTTCAAAAGAGGGGGCCTACTACTATAACTAAGATAATCTCTTAAAAAGTGCAAAAGTGCGGAAATTATCAAAGGTTACAGTAAAGGCGAGTCGGATCCAAGTGATTCATCTTGTCTATCTATTTTTATTTTATTTTATTTTTCAGCATTTTTAGTTTTTATTTTCATGTTTAAAACCTTTTCTAAACTTTTTATTTGATTAGACGTTGAGGATAAACCGATATTAAAAGCTTTTATGTCCTTGGACGACCTCGGTATCTTACCAACGCTATACTACGCTCACGATGGGCGCACTTGCCCATATGTGTGTTTAGTGTTAGTAGAATATCGTGTTTTATAAATTTAAAACATGACTAAAGTGTTAAAAAGGGCTTAAAATATAAACAAAAACATATCACACCTGACGCACATCAAGTTTTTGGCGCCATTGTCGGGTACACAAGGATTTTAAGAAAGTTAG
The DNA here is from genome assembly GCA_030545235.1 of Helianthus tuberosus. Classification (NCBI taxonomy): domain Eukaryota; kingdom Viridiplantae; phylum Streptophyta; class Magnoliopsida; order Asterales; family Asteraceae; genus Helianthus; species Helianthus tuberosus. The sequence goes on along the minus strand of JARYGA010009833.1, from coordinate 31,736 downwards.
GAATCAATGGCCTAATCATTTTTCTTATTTTTCTGTTTTTTAGATTTTTTTCTAGATTTTCCAGCTTCTGCAGAGCTCAGCACGGGGCCGTGCCCGCTGAACACACCCCCGTGCCCAATCTTTGGTACTGGAAATCCTGTTTTAAGTAAGACAGTAGCTGAACACGGGGCCGTCCCCACTAAACACGCCCCCGTGCCTAAGTTTTAGATACTGAAAACAGAACCGTAAGATCCCGACGGTTGGTAATTTCTGACGCAAATATGAGTGATACTGATCATTTTTACTTTCGCTCCTCTTATGGTACGTGGTGTCAAATATGTGGCAGATCTCATGAAGATTTAAAATGTTATTTTTTAAATTACATTCCCCACTATATAGACCCATCATTTTCATGTAGCCTTAAGATGGGCGAAAGTAAAAATAATCCCAATCTCTCTCTCGAATGCTTTCAATCATCCCTTCTAGATGAAATGATTTTCGAGGAATTATTTCAAATGGAAGAACAGATTCTCCGATGGATAAAAGAACTTGAGATGGAAATAACTAATTCATCTCAAGACGATCAAGGAGAATTATTGAGATCGCATTCGAATTATAACAACATCTTTGCTCCCGAAATCACCTCTAACTCTTGCGAGGACTTGAGCGATAGACGTCCCTGTGTCGATTGTGCCATGAAGGACTCCCCATCGGTTTCCGCCGATGCATACATAGACCGGAGCGATTCAACGTATACCTTCTTTAACGACAGCCCGGATAAGGGGGATAAATGTTGGTTTGGCCCACCGATATTTAGCTTAGGAATCACACTTTCCTATAACCTCTTGCATTCTTGTCTACACATAGGGCAAATTAGGTATCTTAGGCACTTTGTTGTTGTTCCGTCCAGTAAGGAACCACCCGATCCAGATAAACTCCTTAAAAATAGACAAAACTTCATAAAACTTCTAGCCACGAGGCCGTGTCCAGGTCAGCACGCCCCCGTATCCACCCAAAGATTCCCATCTGACTTTTGGTCAGAATACGGATAAAAAAGTGTCAGAATTTTGTCTGCACACGGGGCCGTGTTCAGCCGACACAGGGTCGTGTCCAGCGTGCTGTCATTTTCTATAAATGCAGCAAAATTCCTGCACTCTTGGACCCATTCCAAAGACAAAGATGTGGTGGGATCTTCACATATACCATACAAGGTATATTCTAAAGAAGGTTTTCAACAACCATATTGTCTTTTCTACTTTTGTCCATTGCCTTCTTCTTCATTTTCTCCTCAAAACCTCCATTAAAGTTTGAAATCTCCATGTTTTCAAGATTTATTATGATATTTGCTAGGTTTTTATTCAAGGAATCTTGTAAAAAAAAGTTTTTGTAGGATCGTTGTGTGACCTGATTGAGTCGTTCAGAAGAGTTTGGATCCGAATATAAGGCGGAATTAAGAGAAACGGACTTGTTTACAACTTGATTCAATTATAATGTCTCTTGTATTGATATAATAGTATTACAGCACCTGGAGACAATTCGGCAGCACTTCGTTACCGAATCAGAAAAGTTACAAATGACAAACCATGCTCCACTATATATAGGTGTGCTGATTTCGCTTGAAATGGTCAAGGGTAATTTCGTGCGAAATTAACATTGTTAATTTCGTGTGAAATTAACATTGTTAATTTCATGTGAAATAGCCCTTGGCTATTTCATGCGAAATAGCTACAACTCACACAAATCTTAGTTTCTAGCATCCCGAGCACTGGTTTATCCTATCCTATTACATGACTCGATACAAGACGAAGTCGACAGACATAGTGCACTAACAGACTCCCCCTTGGATGTTGACGAAGTCTTAAGTGTCGAGTCTTTATCATAACACATCTTCAGTCTTGATCAGTCTTCACACTCTTTCCAAATTGTCTAACACTGTAAGCATCCATTAATCTTTCTTCAGGCTCCCCCTTTCATCAAGCTTCCGTGCTTTTGGGATCGACACCTGGCTTTCCAGTTACAAACTCCCCTTGCTTCGAGCTTGTCTTCAGACTCCCCCTTTAGACTTAGCTGTCAGGATCGTAGTCTGGAATTACATCTGCAACACTCAAACATTTATAAATAACAATGTTTTGAAATTCAAGGATCAAATATCCTGACTCTCTAGCAGATTTTAACAATTTAAGAATCCAAATCCCTCACAGTTAATCATCCAAGTCCAACTTAATGACCTTGGAGATATCACAAACTGTTTTTGAATTTTTGATTTTAAATTCAAGTTTCAAATTAATGAACTTGTTTTATTTTTAGAAACACAATCAGCATACTTAGATTTTGAAACTCAGCATTCTAGACATCGGTTATTGAAAATAAAGCAGAATCAAAAATCTTTTTGTATTTTTCTGAAATATAAAGCAGTAAAGAAATATTTACAAACATATTTACAGACAATATTTTTGTTTGAGTTCGCGTCAGAGGATCATATCAGTTTTTGACGAATCACAAGTACCGTTGAGCTTAACTAAACTTTAAGAATTAAACAATTCACTTAGATTGTCGATATATTGATCCACTTAAATTTTCACACAAATTTCAACTGATTCAGGATACAAATTAGGTGTATTAAGAACTAAAACTCATTCATGTGTCCCACCTCTTGAATATACTCTCGTATCCAGATCCCAATATTCAGTCTTACAGGTGAGTATACCTAGATGATATCTGTAAAGGGTTAAATGCGAGGGCCGTGAGAGCTCAGGCTATTGCTTCCGCAAAATCAGAGAGATGACGACTTCGACTTTAGGTGTGTTCCCTTTAGAGAATCTTTTCTTCAACAGCACATGGTTAGCATTTTTTAATGTTTCATCATTTTTATGCTGAGGGTGGTGCTATATTTCAAGCAAGCATAAAGTATTATACGGGGACTAGGCCATTGCTTCCGCAAAATCAGAAGTCCCGGGATAATACCCCAGGTATCACTAAGCATAAAGACCTAATATCTCAGAAAGAGGGGTCCTTCAAACGAGATTTCAGGGGTTACCTATATATCCAAGTAGTGTTCCCCACGAAACAAGCAAGTTTGAAATTTTAAGTTTATATCCCGAAAAAGTTTACTAAATGTATAAAAACCTATCGGCATATCACCAGTGAGACCGTTTAACACTATTTAATCATTACATTTCTTTAGCATACTATAATTGTCTACTAATGTACTATCATTTCCTCTTTTTTACACAAAAACTCTTTTTCATTTTCTCATGTTTTGTCGTTTTACAATATTTTTCAATTCAAAAATGAGTTTTGAGCTTTTTTCAAAATTTCAAATGTTTTTGTATTTTATGAAAATACTTACTCCCCCTAAAATGCAAAACCATTTAAAGAAAATTTAACAAACCGACACTGATAGCTTTGTCTCGCCATCCATTTTCTGCTTAATATGTGCCGAATTGCATGAAAAACAGTAAATACCCCCATGATTTACAACACATTGATTTTTTACAGTTTGAAAACCGTTTTTCAGTCTTGTGAAATTAATCATATTTGTTCCGCCGTGAGGGTTTCGGCATATTCAATCAACATATTTTTGTAATTTTTGAATTTTTTACAAATTTAAAAACAAACATATTTTTTATTTTTAAAATTTTCAAATTTTAGGGTTTTGAAATATTGTTTATTTATATACAGATAACAAACAAACTCCCTGTTTAACCATCACAGGGTTTAGCAGCCTCCTCTTCCTGTGCCAGGCTGCTCCGATTTCCATTCTCACAATCTTCATTTTTCTTGAGCACCTGCACATTAAACTATTCAGTCACTTGAACAATGCAACCCAAGCCTGTTTAGACTCAGGTAGCTGAACATAAATCTTTCCAGGTAGAGCTGGATAGTTTCTTTCATTTTTATCAAACACAACTTCATTTTGATTACTACTCACATAAGTCACTTGTTTCTTAACAGACCAAGTTTGATCTTTTGGTGTACCTCGTTTGTAAAAATGTGAATCTTTTTGAACATTTTGATTCTGAACAACAACTCTTGGTTTCCAAAACTCATTTGATTTTGTTGCGTCAACAGTTGTTTTCCAACTTTGTGTTGTTCTTAATCTGGGTGTGTGAGAATTCCAGGTCTGTCTAGAATCGAACCTATTTGGATTTGATTTCCAAGTTTGATTCGAAGCAAACTTGTTTGTGTTGTATCTCCAAGATTGTTTTGAATCAAATCTGGTTGACCATTGTTTCACATCCTCAGATTTCTGTTTTTCCACATTATCATACTTCTTTTTCTCAACATCAGCAGGTTTCAGATTCTGACACTTGCGAGCAAGATGTCCTGTTTGATCACATTTAAAACATGTTCTTTTGGAGACATCTTTGACCTGTGGTTGTTGCTTTTTCTTTTGAGCATAGAACTCTTCAATAGACTGTCGTCTAAATTTGAGTTCTTTCTCTTCTTCTGAACTTGTTCCATGAACAAAATTCATCTTTGCCTGAAAATTTGGCGTTTCATTTTTATTTCGACTTTGTTTCTTCTTATAACCCAACCCAGCCTTGTGACACTTGTGTCACTTCAACCATCAAACAAATAACCAAACCAATGAAATATTGTATTTCATACTTGGGATTTGTATAAAAATGTGTATCGTTTGCACATATCAATTCTTGTTCGATTTCGGGCTTTAAATCACTTTCTGGAAGGTTGTACGCAAAACTGGTGCATAAACAAAATCAGTTAACGCGACATACACTCTGGAACTGTGACGTGAGCTAAACATACCCTAAATATCCTTTACATAACTTAGAAATAAGTTTCGAAGGACTCGTTATGGCAAAGACATGTTTATTTGAACTAAGGAACTATTTACGACAAAACTGCGAAACTAACGCTGGTGACCGCCCGGATAATATCTGAGTCCTGGAAAATATTCTGTTATGATTAAAATTTTATTTTAATCAGGTCCATTTTGAAAAATAAATTAAAACGACTAAAAACGTTATTTTTCAAGTTTAAGCGCGTACCGCGTGTTTCTGCGCAACACAGTGCTTCTACTGCAAAACACGGACAACGCAGCCAGTCCTGCCAACTGAAATTTATTTGAGTAATATTTTAGCAAGATTATATTTATAGAATAATAAAAATAATTTAGAACGCCATAAACCGGGATTTAAACGCTAGATAAAATACCCGGTACCCGGTTAAACACCTACTTTCATATAATATACCATCAAAATTACACTTCACCCCCTCCCCCCTTTCAAATTTCGGTCACATGTAAGTGGCCCCCACCAATATATTTTGTCAAGATATGCCAATATTTATATTGATGTTTCTTAGATTGCCTTTGATTCTTGCTTGTGGAAGTGAGAAAATTATGCATAAGTATGGCTACCTCTTACAACACATCACTTTATATCTCCATCCCATCTCCCTCATCACTCACTCTCTCTCTCATTCGGTTCCCCCATAACCGAAACCCACCACCACCCTCTAACAACCATCATCTTCTTCAATCTCAAGTCCATACAAAGCTTTGAAGTTCATCCATGGAAGTTGCAAGTTGAAGGGCTTTCAAAGGAGCTTTATTCTAGTCTTCTTCATCATCTTTTTCTCATCATCTTTGCACTAGAATTCTACCCTAGCCTTGTGCTAGTATTAAGTCTTGGATCACACTTGTTTACGTCTATTTTGAGTAGATTCAAAAGAGTAGTACGTTTATTTCGTAAGAACACTAAAAGGTGTTAAACAAAAATCATGAACATAAAAGTTACATAATGTTTACAGAAGAATGAGACTTGAAGATGAAAACTTGTGGGTTTAGGGTTGGTTAAAGCATCCATGATGATTAATCACTGATTTCTTGATAAACCCATTGTTCGGACACTTGTTAATACGATCTAGTAACATTTAAGTTATGAAAGAACTTGCTGAGTTACTTTTTCAGCCGACTTCATAGGGCTGTAACCGGACCATAACAGATCGAAAAACTGATTTTCTGAAGCCTAAATTGTGTATTTTCAAAAAACTGATCAAATGGCACTGGAATCATAATTTTTGGACTTCGTTTACTATTTTTAAAGGGTCATTTTGTAACAGCAGCTCAAGCTGCATTTTTGCTGCTGAAAATATGTGATATGTTTTTAGGTATAACTTGAAATCTATGCTAAACCAACTCATAAAATTTATATTGTAGATGATCACTGATGTATTTGTGACCCTCCAACTGGATTTTCGTAAATCGGGCTTACGATGAATTTTAAGAGAATTATCCCGTAGGCTGCGGTCAGAAAATAACAAATCTGATCGCAGTCCGGTAAACGATTTTCTATAAAATACAAATAATGAATTGGACCACGATATTTTTACACAATAATATTTGGTTCAAGTGAGACGTTCTGTAAGTATTTGGGAATTTTTGGAATAAGTTAACCATTATATTTAAATGTCCGAAAACAGTCGAGTTTCAGGTATATTAAAACAGAAATAACATAAGTAGTATCTTGCATGTCGAAGTGTGGGTTTTGATTATTAAAATCATTCTTATTTAATTTAGGGCGGATAAACAATTGAGGGATTGTGTTAACATTTAAAAACGCACCCGAAGGTGAGTACATAGACCACTCTTTTACTGTTTTCAACTGTTTTGGGGTGAAGCATGTGTACCTATCTGTTATTCTTATGTTTTCCCAAAAGTATAATTTATTATACATATTTGTACTTATCTTTTTGCAAACTGAATGAATTCTTAAATCACACTTTTATTGTATATTTTGATATACTCCCAAAAGTATAGTTTGATATACTCTCATGTATGGTATTGTACAAAACCAACATATATATTTTGTTAACAAACCAAAAGATATTTTGATATGTTATTTATCAAATCCAAAGCATATTTTGATATGTTATTAACTACCAAAACATATTTTAAATATGTTATTTATTCAACCAAAACATAGTTTAATATGTTATTCATAAATCCAAAGTATACTTTTGATATACTATCAAAAACGATTATTTTGACAACCAAAGTATATTTAATATATTATCTGTTTAACGATTTTGGAACCGAAATATATTTTGATTTATTGCCTATTCGACTTTCTTAAAATCAAAGTATATTCTTATATAACTATAAACCTTTTTATCAAAATATTGTGGTTCAAACAATATACTTTATACAAACTCATTTCACTTACTTATTTAATTTCCTATGTGTTATTATTTTATACCATCTGATTTCTTATAAATGATTTATAAAAGAAAACTTTTTTCAAGGATCATGACTACTCTTATTAAAACATTTTCTTTAAACTTATAAGTCATGAATCCTAATTACAATTAAAACCTATGTATCTCACAGGCATTTTTATGTTGACGTACCTATTTTTACACATGTTTCAGGTGCTGCTTTGTGATGACTGATGATATATGCTACACTTAGGATGGACTCGTGCCTTAGCAACTTTAAAACTTGAAAGATAATAGTTGTACTTATCTGATTGTACTAAAACAATGAGTTCATTTATTACATAAAACGAAATAATTTATTCCATGGTTGTGAAACAATAATTCTGTTACAACAATCCCCGACGTTTCCGCCACGTTTTGTTGTTTTACGTGGTCGGGGTGTGCCAGAAGAGTTGGTATCAGAGCCAATGGTTATAGGGAATTAGGTTATTAGTAAAATTTTTGACCTAGACTATAACCTTTCTAGGACCCCAACACAAGTTGTCTTGTGTTTAGATTTTAAAACATGCACTTCACCTATCCTTAGGTGATTACCAAAAAACATAGCATAATGGAAGGTACAAAGCCAAAGTGAATCATCAATCTCTTAAACCTTCCAAGTTTTCATAGTCTCGTCAAAGTTTTGGGTTCTAAATAGTGTGAACACGTGCAAACTGGAAGAGTGAATGCCTGTACCCTGGGTTTTCTGTCTAAGGCTAGAGTGTTCGTACAAATCCACATAATCGGACCAATCACTCTTACCTGGGAGCTCTTGGGGTGAGTGTTCATTTATAGGCGAGCATGTCTTCGCGAAGCAATTTTTTTGACCCATTTACTTTGATTAGTCACTATGTGTCGTTTGTTTGCTTTGTGATACGGACGAATAACCACCATCTTTGCTTTTGTCGATTCTTGTTTCATCTCATTCATTTCATCTAACCTTCTCACTCGTTTCCTCTCATGTTTCCTCTTTTTAGAATGCCTCCTCGACGCGAAAATCTGATACCAAATGCCGAACTGGCAGAAATCATCGCGCAGCAAATTGCTGCTGCGTTCCCAAATCTTCTTGCTCAATGGAACCAAGCCAACAACAACAACAATGCTCCTTGTAACTTCAAGAGTTTCAACTCGGCTAAACCGCTCAAGTTTAGTGGTTCTGAGGGAGCAACTGGGCTTCTTCAATGGTTCGAGAGCATTGAGAATACTTTCCGTCACGTTCAGTGTCCTGATAATCGCAAAGCCGAGTTTGCATCAAGCGTGTTTCAGAAGAGGGCGCTTACATGGTGGAACGGGGTTATGAGAGACCGTGGTGCAGAAGTTGCTCTAGCACAAACATGGGCTGAACTTAGGACTCTTATGATGAGGGAGTTTTGTCCTCGTCTCGAACTGCGAGCTTTGGAAAGGGAGTTTGATGACTTGAAACAGGATAGTGGTGAGCACCAGGCGTATACTGATAGGTATGAGGAGCTGAGCTTGTTATGCCCAACTATGGTTACTCCTGTGGATAAGGCGATCGAGAAATATATTGATGGTCTTCCTGACCTAGTTCAGGATATTGTTACTGGTAGTAACCCTACTACTGTCAGACAAGCCATTGAACTGTCTGCCACCCTAACTGAATCCCACATCAGGAAGGGTAAGCTTTTTCGAAAAGACGACCCAAGACCATCTGACAAGGCTGCTCAAGCTGAGCCAAAGGAAAAATAGGCTGAGGTATCCAATAAGAAGAAGCGCAAAGCCCCTCAAAACTACGCCATAACTCCTCAAGACAAACAGGTTGCACCAAACCAGCCAACACAACCTCGCAAAAAGCAAAACTATGTTGGTACCGCACCTTTGTGCAATAAATGCAACCGTCATCATCTGGAGCAAGAGCAATGCCACAAATGTACCCACTGTTATGCCAATCAAGCTGCTGAAAACCCTGCTGCTATTCCAGCATGGTTCCCACCGGGGTCATGTTATAACTGTGGTGACCTCACTCACTACAGAAACAATTGCCCAAGACTTGTTAACATACCTCCAGCACGTGGACGAGTGTTTAACATCAATGAGGCAAACGTGAACAATGATGCAGCAGTGAACAATTAGTGTTTTGTTATTTCCTTTGGTTGTTATCTTTTGACATTTAAAGACAAGTCAGTTGTTATATAAATAAAAATTCGTCGTTTTTATTTTTGCAAAACTGATACGATTGTGTGAATGATTAATACAACCTTATGATGCCAACACAAAGACAAACTACTCGTGTGGTTCTGTCATTTTTATGATCACTTGTGATCTCCCCAAGAATCTTAAACGCTCGTTTCTTTTAAGAAACAAAGCCAAATTCCTCTTAAGAGCTTTCTATCTCCATAGTTAGATTCTTATGTTTAAAGTGCCCAATGAAATCCACGAATTGGATTCCTGGTATGCTTTAAATACCCGTATCCAAAGATAACTAATGAAAAATCAAGTTAACTAATTTTGTGACTATGTGTTTTGTGCTTATGTGTTCTCTTATATGTTTTGTGTTTATATCTGATCCATCCAAATCCTCATAGAATCCTCCGTACCTCATATGAGAGATTCATAATAGGATATCTAAAGGTACTATCTTAAATCCTTAATGGACTTCAACATTGTAGTTAAGTCCCTTGGGTTATAAGGTACTATTCTATAATTGGACCTCTTGAATGGTCTGGTTAAACAAGATTGATTTTGAAAATCTGGTTAGGAATATCATGAGATGATATAATTGAAAACATCCCTTTAAAGTGGTCTATTTAAAGAGACTATACAACGGTCTAGTTAAGAAGATCATGTGTTGATCTAGTTAAAAAGCTCGTTCGTTGATCTAGTTAAAAAGACCCTTTGGTGGTCTAGTCAAGTCGCTTCATGTTTATTCAATTGATTTTCCCCCTACGCATCGCATTATGAAATGAACTGTGCGGACTGTGCAAGGAATTACGTAATTATGGAGGCCTACATAATTATGGAATTCAGTGCACATAAACCACATGAAGTTTTGTCATGTGTTAAGACCTATAGTGACAAGAGTAAATGATATGAGAGAAGTCTTGGACCTTGACCAATGTCATTTATTCTTACACTCCCCAATTCTGATCTCAAGCACACACCAAGTTTCCTATGATAAATCTTCATGAGAAACGTTCTTTCGTCCATAGTCCGAAACTCCATGTTTTGCTACTACAAAGACTTCACTTTGAGGGTTGACAATTTTGCTAAGAATCCTAACATGGCCCAGAGTTTTACTTAAGGGTTCAATGGATTATTTGAAAGCGAATCCGTCACAACTATCTTCACAAGTATCCTCTAGAATTAAATTTCGGGACGAAATTTCCTAAAGTAGGGGAGACTGTGACACTTGTGTCACTTCAACCATCAAACAAATAACCAAACCAATGAAATATTGTATTTCATTCTTGGGATTTGTATAAAAATGTGTATCGTTTGCACATATCAATTCTTGTTCGATTTCGGGCTTTAAATCACTTTCTAGAAGGTTATACGCAAAACTGGTGCATAAACACAATCAGTTAACGCGACATACACTACGGAACTGTGACGTGAGCTAAACATACCCTAAATATCCTTTACATAACTTAGAAATAAGTTTCGAAGGATTCGGTATGGCAAAGACATGTTTATTTGAACTAAGGAACTATTTACGACAAAACTGCGAAACTAACGCTGGTACCGCCCGGATAATATCTGAGTCCTGGAAAATATTCTGTTATGATTAAAATTTTATTTTAATCAGGTCCATGTTGAAAAATAAATTAAAACGCCTAAAAACGTTATTTTTCAAGTTTAAGTACGTACCGCGTGTTTCTGCGCAACACAGTGCTTCTACTGCAAAACACGGACAACGCAGCCAGTCCTGGCAACTGAAATTTGTTTCAGTAATATTTTGGCAAGATTATTTTTATAGAATAATAAAAATAATTTAGAACGCTATAAACCAGGATTTAAACGCTAAATAAAATACCCGGTACCCGGTTAAACACCTACTTTCATCTAATATACCATCAAAATTACACTTCACCCCCTCCCCCCTTTCAAATTTCGGTCACATGTAAGTGGCCCCCACCAATATATTTTGTCAAGATATGCCAAGATTTATATTGATGTTTCTTAGATTGCCTTTGATTCTTGCTTGTGGAAGTGAGAAAATTATGCATAAGTATGGCTACCTCTTACAACACATCACTTCATATCTCCATCCCATCTCCCTCATCACTCACTCAATCTCTCATTCGGTTCCCCCATAACCGAAACCCGCCACCACCCTCTAACAACCATCATCTTCTTAAATCTCAAGTCCATACAAAGCTTTGAAGTTCATCCATGGAAGTTGCAAGTTGAAGGGCTTTCAAAGGAGCTTTATTCTAGTCTTCTTCATCATTTTTTTCTCATCATCTTTGCACTAGAATTCTACCCTAGCCTTGTGCTAGTAGTAAGTCTCGGATCACACTTGTTTACGTCTATTTTGAGTAGATTAAAAAGAGTAGTACGTTTATTTCGTAAGAACACTAAAAGGTGTTAAACAAAAATCATGAAGATAAAAGTTACATAATGTTTACATAAGAATGAGACTTGAAGATGAAAACTTGTGGGTTTAGGGTTGGTTAAAGCATCCATGATGATTAATCGCTGATTTCTTGATAAACCCGTTGTTCGGACACTTGTTAATATGATCTAGTAACATTTAAGTTATGAAAGAACATGCTGAGTTACTTTTTCAGCCGACTTCATAGGGCTGTAACCGGACCATAACAGATCGAAAAACTGATTTTCTGAAGCCTAAATTGTGTATTTTCGAAAAACTGATCAAATGGCACTGGAATCATAATTTTTGGACTTCGTTTACTATTTTTAAAGGGTCATTTTGTAACAGCAGCTCAAGCTGCATTTTTGCTGCTGAAAATATGTGATATGTTTTTAGTTATAACTTGAAATCTATGTTAAAACAACTCATAAAATTTATACTGTAGATGATCACTGATGTATTTGTGACCCTCCAACTGGAATTTCGTAAATCGGGCTTACGATGAATTTTAAGCGAATTATCCTATAGGCTGCGGTCAGAAAATAACAAATCTGATCGCAGTCCGGTAAACGATTTTCTATAAAATACCGATAATGAATTGGACCCCGATATTTTTACACAATAATATTTGGTTCATGTGAGATATTCTGTAAATATTTGGGAATTTTTGGAATAAGTTAACCATTTTATTTAAATGTCCGAAAACAGTCCAGTTTCATGTATATTAAAATAGAAATAACATAAGTAGTATCTTGCATGTCGAAGTGTGGGTATTGATTATTAAAATCATTCTTATTTAATTTTGGGCGGATAAACAATTGAGGGATTGTGTTAACATTTAAAAACGCACCCGAAGGTGAGTACATAGACCCCTGTTTTACTGTTTTCAACTGTTTTGGGGTGAAGCATGTGTACCTATCTGTTATTCTTATGTTTTCCCAAAAGTATAATTTATTATACATATTTGTACTTATCTTTTTGCAAACTGAATGAATTCTTAAATCACACTTTTATTGTATATTTTGATATACTCCCAAAAGTATAGTTTGATATACTCTCATGTGTGGTATTGTACAAAACCAACATATATATTTTGTTAACAAACCAAAAGATATTTTGATATGTTATTTATCAAATCCAAAGCCTATTTTGATATGTTATTAACTACCAAAACATATTTTAAATATATTATTTATTCAACCAAAACATAGTTTATTATGTTATTCATAAATCTAAAGTATACTTTTGATATACTATCAAAAATGATTATTTTGACAACCAAAGTATATTTAATATACTATCTGTTTAACGATTTTGGAACCGAAATATATTTTGATTTATTGCCTATTCGACTTTCTTAAAACCAAAGTATATTCTTATATATACTATAAACCTTTTTATCAAAATATTGTGGTTCAAACAATATACTTTATACAAACTCATTTCACTTACTTATCTAATTTCCTATGTGTTATTATTTTATACCATCTGATTTCTTATAAATGATTTATAAAAGAAAACCTTTTTCAAGGATCATGACTACTCTTATTAAAACATTTTCTTTAAACTCATAAGTCATGAATCCTAATTACAATTAAAACCTATATATCTCACAGGCATTTTTATGCTGACGTACCTATTTTTACACATGTTTCAGGTGCTGCTTTGTGATGACTGATGATATATGCTACACTTAGGATGGACTCGTGCCTTAGCAACTTTAAAACTTGAAAGATAATAGTTGTACTTATCTGATTGTACTAAAACAATGAGTTCATTTATTACATAAAGCGAAATAATTTATTCCATGGTTGTGAAACAATAATTCTGTTACAACACTCCCCGACGTTTCCGCCATGTTTTGTTGTTTTACGTGGTCGGGGTGTGACAAGCCTTCATATTTTTCTTCTTGTAACCAGGTTTGTTATAAAAAGTTTTGTGACTCTTTCCAGCAAACTTTGAAATTTCAGATTTTTCAATCTCAACCATTTTGAAAACTTTGTCAATCTTGTCTGAAATCGCATTCTGAATCGGGAATACAATATCTAAGAATAATTTGTCCGATCCAATCATGGTATAAACCAATCCTTTTGAATCATCATTCAAATTTTTCTCAGATTTTGAGTTTTTCAGATATCCATCATGAAAATTACCTTCATTTTCATCCTGTGATTCAGATTTACCTGTATCAACTGACTCTTCTTTCAACTCACTTTCAACGACTTTACCTACCACCTCTGAATTACTAGAATCATCAGATTTGGAATATGTTACGTCAATGTTATTTGGCAATTGATCTACCATGTTGAAAGCTTTTTCGACCTTTTCATCATCATAAAATGCAAACTTTTCCGGTGGTGGAACTTGATGAAACTCTTAACTAATTCCTTTCTTTTTTGCTCAGAATCTTTACCATCCGGTTTTATGTTGAAAATTCTTTCAAGAACATATGACGACGCGTGATAACTTTTTAAGTTGTTGTTATCCTGTTCTAAATCAGCAATCTGACGCTTTAGCTTAGCAACATCCTCAATGTAAGAATTTACAACGTGTTGCTTTATTTCATAATTTCTCTTAAACGTATTAGTTGTTTCAGAACAGTAATTCAATCTTGATTGAACAAATTTCATTTCACTCTTTACCTTTTCATATGACTCTTTTGTAATGTGATAAGCCAATTTTATTGAATCATATTCCTTTTTCATTTCTTGACAATCATTTTCTTTTTGAGAACATTCTTCTATCATTTTCAAAACTTTTTCTTTTAAATTTTCATTTTCTGTTTCTAAATTTTTACATTTTTCTGAAAGTTTTTCGTCGTTATCTTTCATAGCTTTTTCATTTTCAAACATTTCTTAGTATTTATTTTTGAAAACTTCTTCAATTTTAACAAATTCAAGATTTCTTGTTCTGAACTTTTCATCTTTTTTCAGTACAAGCACTGCATGGTCTCATGCATTTCCTGCACTGTTCAACAGTTTCATTTAAGCCTTCATAATCAGAATTTACCTCAGTGATTGGCACTTTGGTGTTTTCTGTTGTCTGTTCCAGCTCAGCTTCACTCTTCTTTTCTTCACCAGTACCAGCATTACCAACAACATCAGCTGAATTTTCACTCTTTAATTCAACCGAACTTTTTAACTTTTTATCAGCTTCTCCAACTTGCTGTTCTTCAATAACAGCTTCTTTTTCAACAACTTTTTCTTTTACCTTCTCTTCCTCAGCAATCTTCACATTTTCAACTTTCACTTCCTCAGCGACCTTTTTCAAATCATCAACCAGATTTTCAACATTCTTCTTCATTCTTTCTTCATCCCTCTTCCTCAAACTTGATATCATGACTTCTCTTATGAGTTTTCCAGCTTTTTCTCATAAGTTTTGTCTTTTACAACATTTGAATAATATTCGCTGACTCGAGGAATTACTAAAAGAACATCATCATAAACTATGTCCTTTTTGGGAACAACAGGTTCACCTTCTCTGTTAACATAGCACTCTCGTTTCTTATCCCATCTTTTGTAGCTGACAGCATCTTCATACTCTTCTTGCATATCATGAATTCTGGTTCCAGCAATGCTTCTTTCTCTGTATGTTTTCTCACTCAGAATTTCTTCTCTGGTTTTCTCTTTGATTTCAGCAACAAAAACATAATGTTTGCTCTTTGATGTATTTCTACCATGAGCTGTAACCTGATTGTCCAAACGATCTTCTTTTGGAAGAATCTGACTCCAATCATATCCCTCATCATCATGGATTACTGCACAAGCTCTTGACCTCTCTTTGGGTTTATCTTCAATCATTTTTGGCTCTTCTTTGCTTCGGTGGAAGATTGCCTTTCGGTAATAATCATCATTGAACGGATGTTCATTTCTACCAACTGCAGAATTGTTGCATTCTCTCTTGAAATGACATTTTTGCTTACATTTGAAGCAGGTCACTTTGGACTTGTCAAATCCCAGCTTTGTTGATGGACCACCGAGTGATTGTTTCCCAGTAATCTCCATGTATCTCTGAGCTCTACGGATGCAACTTGCCAAAAACCATTGAATGTCTATGAGTTCCATTTCTTCCGGATCGATCTGGTCGTAGTCTTCTTTAGTCAATTCGGAATTTTCAATTTTGCCTGCAACTAGACCTTCATACGATTCCAGAACAGATGCAAGAAAGCTCATTTGTTGTTTAGCTGCATTGATGCTCATAGCCGGAGAATTTTTTAACTTGAGAGCAATGTTGCACAGTATCTCCTCTGATTCTTCAGGACTAGCTTTTGAAGAAAATGAATGATAACCCGGATTGTAGCTTGATGAGCTTGTCTGAGGTTCTTTTATCTTCTCACCACTAAATGCTGTCTTTGGTGATTCACCAACATTCACCGAAGGTAAGTTACCTTTGTAATAGAGACTAACATTCTGTTGATGTGAAGAACTGCTCATCTTGTTTTGTTTCTGCAATTCAAGCTCATGAGTTTCAATCTTTTCAATTAACACATCGAGAGAAATTGTTTCATACAAATCATCATTTTTCAATATAAACACAAACGTTTGCCACTGATCTGTGACAACTCGAGTTTTCAAGGTCTCTATTCGACTTAACCTTGTACTTATTTGCAAAGCGTGTTTTCTATATATTTGGTGTGCATTATATATGAGTGTATATTAATAATTTGCTTTGTGCTAATTTGTGTTTTATAATTTAATATGTAACCTTGGCCGAACACCCCCTACGAAATCACCCCAGCCGAAATACCAACCCGAAAACACCCCTTGTGGTAAAAACACTTTATGTTTTCATCCACTAGGGGGCCAACGAAAACAAGAATGGGCCTCGGCCCAGTAACGACTGAATAAAGGAATTTTTTTAACTCGTGCACGAAATCGATAATTGGCAAAACCCTAACCACCTCTCGTATTCTCTCTCGCTACCCTTTGAACCTGACGGCAAACTTGTGTTCACCGGATCCTCTAGATCAATCAAGTTATTGTCTCGCCCGTCGCGGTTAGTGTTAGCCTTTAATTGAGTGTTTGATTTGAATCAATTGTATGGACGATTTGTTTATTAGCATAACTGTGATTGTGTAGTGCTTATGATCGTAAGACCGAATGATGATTGTTAAGTAACTAGATCTTTGTGAATTATATGTTATATAGGGATTAATCTTGATAGTTATGTGATCGCTTATTACTCGAATAAATTCCAATGATTCATGATGCCTGAATGATGATTTTGATTGTACTGATGATTGAGTATATAAACAATTGTATTAGTTTTCTGATTGATCGATTGATTGTTGAAGCGGTTGAAACTGTTAAGTGACGATTAGAGTTGTTGTTATTCATAATTGCTGTTGATGATGATGTTGTGACCAGCAAAAACACAAGGTTCAGACGAAAACACTTTGTGTTTTCGTCACACCTCATGTTCGACGAAAACTAAAGGGGTTTTCGCCACTAGGGATTTCCCCAGTTTAGGGATTTCATCCCAGGTGTCTTCGTCTCAAGTGATTTCGCCATATAAGTGATTTCGACACATGAGATTTCGTCCAAGTGGGTGACCACAGTAACCTTGTTTAGTCTATTAACTAAGTTAAGTTTATTAACTCTGTTTACCTTATTAACTGTGTTAAATAATGTAACCCTGTTAAGTAGGTAACTCCTATGGTTTGTTAACCTCGTTAGCTAATTAACTCTGTTAAGTGGTTAACCCTGCTAAGTATGAACTGTGTTATGTATGTCAAATATGTTATGTATGTTAACTAGGTTATGTTAACTATGTTATGTAAGTTAAGTTCATTTTGTATGATAACTCTGCTGATTCTGATCAACTCTGCCATGTGTGCAAACTATGCTAAGTGTGCTAATCTTGTTAAGTATGATAACTTCTTTAAACCCATTAACGCCGTTAGGTATGTTAATGGATAATTTTAATAGAATAAACTGAGAGATCAACCATGTGAAGCATGAATTATGTGAAACTGGTTAACTGATGTAGTGGTGCATGATGTAAACTGCCAAGTACATTTAGTGATATAGATTGCATGTGAAGCTGTACCAACATAAACTGATTTTCGCATACGTGCATAATTATAGGCCTTGACTGATTAATTGGAACCAAGTAATTAATCAAACCGAGCAAACCAAGGTGAGTTCACACTCCTAAGGCATGGGATTCTCGGTGGGTTGGGAATGAGATTGAATAACTATTTATATTATCAACACTACTAGACAACCTACTACTGTCCTCGGATTGAGAAGGGCACGTACGTAAAACCTACGTACCCACTAATCATCGCAAACATGTTTGGGAAACCGCGATACGAATTAATACGATACATTGTTTACGAAATAAACATACGATTTATGAACACTATAACTAAACAACCAACTGTGAACTCGCTCAACTTTGTTGTTGACTCGTTGTTACATGCCTTGCAGGTCGTTAGATATCTATGGAGCTTGCATCGGAGTGGGAAGAGTCGTTGTGGGACATGGACAACTGTGTACCATGCTAAACATTTGAAACGTTTAAACTTATGACTTGGTTTTAAATATTATGCTTCCGCTTGCAACTTAAACTATGTTTTGTTTAGACACCAATTGTATTGTGTTGGATTTTTTTTTATATACTACTTACATGCTTGTTCAATATGATTGGTGGCTTGATCCTGGTCAGTCACGCCTCCAAGCGGTGATACTCCGCGTGTGGAGTTTTGGGGGTGTGACAGATTGGTATCAGAGCCATTGGTTATAGTGAACTTGGTTTTAATAAGGGAAAAGTTTTTGTTAAAACCAGACTATAACCTGAACAGTGCTCAACGATCCATAACGACGTTTCGGTCCACGTGCAAGGCTCAACACTATAGGTGATATAGTTTATGTTATATTGCCTACTTGCTAGTTACATAGAACTTTGATTATGGTATGCTTAGATGAACATAACAACTATAGTTTGAAAACACATGTGTGCTTACTCTCTTCTGTCATCGCACTTTCGCGAACCTCTCTCACTCATGTTTTCCTTTGATATGAAGATCATGAGTGGACACGTTAACCTAACTCAAGCCCAGTTGGCGGCTTTGATCACTGAACAAGTTACTGCAGCACTCGCAGCTGCCCAGGCAGGAGGTATAACCTGCCATCACAACTTACTCTAGGACCTTTAGATCCTACTCTCATAAACCAACACTTGTGCTTAATTTTGTTTTACACACACGACAGGTCAACACGCTCAGCCTCCTGTGTGTACTTTCAAAACCTTTATGGATTGCCGACCTACTACTTTCAGCGGCACTGAAGCAGCCGTAGGACTCCTCCACTGGTTCGAGAAGCTCGAATCGGTCTTCGAAATGTGTGAATGCCCTGAGGCTCGTAGGGTGAAGTATGCTACTGGTACTCTCGAGGGCATAGCGCTCACGTGGTGGAACGCGCAAGTTCAAATGTTAGGGCTGGCAGCTGCTAACGCCACCCCGTGGAACGACTTCAAGGAACTGATCAAGCGAGAGTAATGTAATCGTGATGACATCCACAAGTTGGAAGTGGAGTTCTTTAACCTGAAAATGACGGGGTCAAAAATAGAGGCGTATACGAAGCGATCCAACGAACTGGCAGTGTTATGTCCAACTATGGTGGATCCTCCCATTAAGCGTATCGAGCTGTACCTCAAAGGCTTAGTACCAGAGATTCAAAGCCAAGTAACTACTGCTAACCTTGCTACCATCCAGGATGTTACTCATCTTGCTCATCGTCTCACAGACCAGGCAGTGGAACAGAACAGGCTGCCTAAGCGTATAGGTGCTACTGCTACTACTACTTCTGCTACTCCCAGTGACAACAAGCGAAAATGGGATGGAGCCTCCAGCAAGGGTTCAACTACAGTTCAGTCCCAGGCACAACAGCGAAAGATCGATGACTACCAGAGTCCTGGTCAGCAATCTTCTGGTAGTCAAGGGCATGGTGGATATCGAGGAAACCTCCCGAAGTGCAACAAATGCAATAGACACCACAATGGTCAGTGCAAAAAGGGTCGTTGCCAGAGGTGTCTCAAGATGGGTCATGAAGCTAAGGATTGCAGGAGCTCACGACCTGCGAATCAGAACCATCAACAACAACCACCCGCTCCACAGAACCAGCAGCAGCAATAGCGAGGCAACCGGGGATGCTTTCAGTGTGGTGCTGAAGGCCACTTCAAGCGGAACTGCCCTCAGTTAAACCAGAATCAGAACAACAACAACAATAATCAGGGCAATGGGAATAACAACGGGGGTAATAATGACGGCAATGGTGCCAGGGGTCGAGCGTTCGTGATTGGTCAGGGTGACGCAACGAATGATCCTAACGTGGTGATGGATAAGTTTCTTCTCGATGACTTTTATGTTACTGTTGTATTTAATTCGGGTGCCGATACCAGTTATGTGTCTCTAAAACTTAGTCAAATGCTTAAACGCACACCAACACTTTTGAACACCAAGCATGCCGTAGAGTTAGCAAACGGAAAAAGCCTAGAAGCCACACACATTGTTAAGGGTTGTAATCTCGTCTTAGCTGGTCAGACTTTCTCTATCGATCTCATTCCTATAGTTTTGGGTAGTTTTGACATCGTCATTGGGATGGATTGGTTATCCCAACAGCAAGCAGAGATCCTTTGCAAAGAGAAGATTGTTCGTATTCCCCGTTCTGGTAAAGAGCCTCTCATGATCCAAGGCGACAAGAGTGGTGCTGTTGTGGGCATCATCTCATTCCTTAAGGCCCATAAGTGTTTGCGAAAGGGCCACACTACTATTTTAGCACTTGTTACTGACGCACCAACGAAATAGAAGAAGATAGAGGATATTCCAGTTGTACGTGACTATCCTCAAGTGTTTCCTGAGGAATTACCTGGTCTACCGCCTCATCGCCAGGTCGAATTTCAAATCGAGCTAGCTCCTGGAGCAGCACCAATAGCTCGTGCACCGTACCGCTTAGCTCCATCAGAATTGGAAGAACTATCTACGCAATTACAAGAACTCTTGGATAAGGGTTTCATTCGTCCTTAGGGAGCTCCAGTATTATTTGTGAAGAAGAAAGACGGTACCTTCCGCATGTGCATAGATTACCGCGAATTAAACAAGGTGACCGTGAAGAACCGCTATCCTCTTCCACGCATTGATGAGTTATTCGACCAGTTGCAAGCGTCGAGCTTCTATTCGAAGATTGATCTGAGATCAAGCTACCATCAACTGAGAGTCCGGGACGAGGACGTCTCCAAAACAACATTCAGAACTCGCTACGGTCACTACGAGTTTCTGGTCATGCCATTCGGGTTAACAAACGCACCTGCAGTTTTCATGGATCTTATGAACAAAGTGTGCAAGCCTTACTTGGATAAGTTCGTGATTGTATTCATCGACGACATTTTGATCTACTCCATGAGTCAGGAGGAACACGAGCAGCACTTGCGACTTATCTTGGAACTTCTACGTACAGAGCAACTCTATGCAAAGTTCTCGAAATGTGACTTCTGGCTTCGTGAAGTCCATTTCCTAGGCCACGTGGTAAACAAGGATGGGGTTCATGTTGATCCATCCAAGGTAAAATCGATTAAGAACTGGCTTGCACCGCGTATACCAACAGAAATCCGCTAATTCTTGGGTTTGGCGGGCTATTACAGAAGGTTCATCAAAGACTTCTCAAAAATTGCACAGCCGCTTATGCTACTAACTCAAAAGGGTGTCACCTATCGTTGGGGTGATGCTCAAGAATCAGCATTCCAACATCTGAAGAATAGACTTTGTAGCGCACCTATTCTCTCATTTCCTGAAGGTACAGACGATTTTGTGGTTTATTGTGATGCGTCAATTCAGGGTCTGGGTTGTGTATTGATGCAACGGGATAAGGTCATTGCTTACGCCTCGCGCCAACTTAAGATTCACGAAAGGAATTACACTACACACAATCTGGAGCTGGGAGCTGTTGTTTTCGCACTCAAGATATGGAGACATTACATGTACGGTACCAAGTGCACCATCTACACCGATCACAGGAGTCTCGAGCATATCTTCAAACAGAAGGAGTTGAACATGCGACAACGTCGATGGGTCAAGCTATTGAATGATTACGAATGTGCGATCAAGTACCATCCAGGCAAAGCCAATGTTGTGGCCGACGCCCTCAGTCGAAAGGATACTACACCTAGGCGCGTGCGAGCCTTACAACTTACCATCCAATCTAGTCTTCCTTCACAGATACGAGATGCTCAGGTAGAGGCATTGAAATCAGAAAACGTCAGGGCTGAAGCCCTACGCGGCTCGAGGCAACTGTTAGAACAAAAGGAAGACGGCACCTACTACGTAACAGGACGCATTTGAGTCCCACTCTTTGGCAATTTACGAGAACTCGTAATGGATGAAGCGCATAAGTCTCGTTACTCGGTACATCCTGGTTCGGATAAAATGTACCATGACCTCAGAACTACGTATTGGTGGCCTAGAAAGAAAGCTCACCAAGCAACTTACGTTAGCAAATGTTTGACTTGTGCGAGAGTCAAGACTGAATATCAGAAACCATCGGGCCTACTCCAACAACCAGAGATACCACAATGGAAATGGGAGCAAATTTCCATGGATTTCGTTACTGGCCTGCCTAGGTCTCAACGTGGAAATGATACTATATGGGTGATCGTGGATCGACTCACAAAGTCTGCACACTTCTTGGCTATCAAGGAAACGGATAAGTTCTCCACTCTAGCAGACGTTTATCTTAAGGAAGTTGTCTCGATGCACGGGGTGCCAACATCTATTATCTCTGATCGTGATGCACGTTTTACTTCAGAACTGTGGCAAGCAATGCACAAATCTTTTGGCTCTCGTTTAGACATGAGCACAGCTTATCACCCGTAAACGGATGGGCAGTCTGAACGCACCATCCAAACTCTAGAAGACATGCTTCGTGCATGTGTGATCGATTTCGGCAACGGTTGGGAAAAAGACCTCCCTTTGGTGGAGTTTTCGTATAACAACAGTTACCACACCAGCATTCAGGCCGCTCCATTTGAGGCATTGTACGGGCGTAAATGCCGATCACCTCTTTGTTGGGCAGAGGTGGGGGATAGTCAGATCATAGGTCCAGAACTGGTAGTAGACACAACGGAAAGGATTGCACAAATACGACAACGAATGGCGGCAGCTCGTGACCGTCAGAAAAGCTACGCTGGTAAGCGCAGGAAACCACTCGAGTTTCAAGTTGGGGATCGATTGCTACTCAAAGTCTCACCTTGGAAAGGTGTAGTTCATTTTGGTAAACGAGGCAAGCTCAATCTGCGTTATGTCGGACCGTTCGAAATCATTGAGAAAATAGGCAAGGTGGCCTACAAACTGAACCTACCAGCAGAACTCGGTGGAGTTCACAACGTTTTTCATGTGTCAAATCTGAAGAAATGTCTGTCAGATGAGACCCTCATAGTTCTTTGAAGGAGCTCACTATCGACGATCAGTTGCGATTCGTCGAGGAACCAGTTGAAATCACGGACCGAGAAGTTAAGGTCCTCAAGCACACCAGAATACCTCTTGTTCGAGTTCGTTGGAACTCCCGTCGTGGCCCAGAGTTCACCTGGGAACGAGAAGACCAAATGAAACTCAAGTATCCCCAGTTGTTCGAGAACAATGCAACTACTACTGAGGCTAAAGCTACTGCGGAATTTCGGGACGAAATTCCAAATCAACGGGGGGATGATGTGACACCCCAGGAAAACCAGTAAACCATGCAAACTTAACTAGCTTCCTCAGTAACCACGTGCTAAATTTCGGGATGAAATTTCTTTCAAGTTGGGGATAATGTGACAACTCGAGTTCTCAAGGTCTCTATTCGACTTAACCTTGCACTTATTTGCAAAGCGTGTTTTCTATATATTTGGTGTGCATTATATATGAGTGTATATTAATAATTTGCTTTGTGCTAATTTGTGTTTTATAATTTAATATGTAACCTTGGCCGAACACCCCCTACGAAATCACCCCAGCCGAAATACCCACCCGAAAACACCCCTTGTGGTGAAAACACTTTATGTTTTCGTCCACTAGGGGGCCAACGAAAACAAGAATGGGCCTCGGCCCAGTAATGATTGAATAAAGGAATTGTTTTAACTCGTGCACGAAATCGATAATTGGCAAAACCCTAACCACCTCTCGCATTCTCTCTCGCTACCCTTTGAACCTGACGGCAAACTTGTGTTCCCCGGATCCTCTAGATAAATCAAGTTATTGTCTCGCCCGTCGCGGTTAGTGTTAGCCTTTAACTTAGTGTTTGATTTGAATCAATTATATGAATGATTTGTTTAATAGCATAACTGTGATTGTGTAGTGCTTATGATCGTAAGACCGAATGATGATTGTTAAGTAACTAGATCTTTGTGATTTATATGTTATATAGGGATTAATCTTGATAGTTATGTGATCGCTTATTACTCGAATAAATTCCAATGATTCATGATGCCTGAATGATGATTTTGATTGTACTGATGATTGAGTATATAAGCAATTGTATTAGTTTTCTGATTGATTGATTGATTGTTGAAGCGGTCGAAACTGTTAAGTGACGATTAGAGTTGTTGTTTTTCGTAACTGCTGTTGATGATGATGTTGTAACTGCTGTTGATGATGATGTTTGTGTTTTCGTCACACCTCATGTTCGACGAAAACCAAAGGGGTTTTCGCCACTAGGGATTTCGCCAGTATAGGGTTTTCGTCCCAGGTGTCTTCGTCTCAAGTGATTTCGCCATATAAGTGATTTTGACACATGAGATTTCATCCAAGTGGGTGACCACAGTAACCTTGTTTAGTCTATTAACTGAGTTAAGTTTATTAACTCTGTTAACCTTATTAAATGTGTTAAATAATGTAACCCTGTTAAGTAGGTAACTCCTATGGTTTGTTAACCTCGTTAGCTAATTAACTCTGTTAAGTGGTTAACCCTGCTAAGTATGAACTGTGTTATGTATGTCAAATATAGTATGTATGTTAACTAGGTTATGTTAACTATGTTATGTAAGTTAAGTTCATTTTGTATGATAACTCTGCTGATTCTGATCAACTCTGCCATGTGTGCAAACTATGCTAAGTGTGCTAATCTTGTTAAGTATGATAACTTCGTTAAACCCATTAACACCGTTAGGTATGTTAATGGATAATTTTAATAGAATAAACTGAGAGATCAACCATGTGAAGCATGAATTATGTGAACCTAGTTAACTGATGTAGTGGTGCATGATGTAAACTGCCAAGTACATTTAGTTATATAGATTGCATGTGAAGTTGTACCACCATAAACTGATTTTCGCATACGTGCATAATTATAGGCCTTGACTGATTAATTGGAACCAAGTAATTAATCAAACCGAGCAATCCAATGTCACACCCCGACCACGTAAAACAACAAAACGTGGCGGAAACGTCGGGGAGTGTTGTAACAGAATCATTGTTCTTAACACATGGAAATTGAAATATTGTTTTATTGATTAAAAGAGTTACAATGTCTTGACAATCAAAGAAACATAACATAAATAACTAGTCTTGCATCTTTTATTGTCACTAAGGCCCAAGTCCGCCTAAGTGTATCTTGATAAATCCTATGCATCATATCCTGAAACACATGTGAAAATAGGTACGTCAGCATAAAAATGCCTGTGAGATAGATAGGTTTTGTGAAAATAAGATTCATGACTTGTAAGTTTAGAAAAAAAGTTGTTTAGCAAAAGTCAGTCATGAACCTTGTAAATTGATTTGTTTTGTAAATCGTTTGAAAAACAATAAGTTCAGATGATATGTATAAATAAGAGAATAATGTATGGTTAAATGAATAACCAAGTAAAATGAGTTTGTATAAGATAAGTTGTTTGTAAAACAATGTCTTGTGAAAAGTATGTTATTTGTATAAAATGTTATATGTCTCAAATTGAAATGATTCAAATAACGCTACGATATTTAATACCATACAAACACTTATATATAGGAAGTACCAGCAGCGTATCCACCATACTTGTATCGTATTACACACGCCTCGTTACTTAAATCACTTACCCAAACCAAACCACCAAAGTAAAATGTTTATGTATAATCAATTGTCAAAATGTTTATGTCTAATGTAAACCATGAATTGTGTATATAAATGTCAAAATTTAACTCGATTTTGCCATACCAAAGCCTTCAAAACTTATTTCTAAGTTATGTAAAGGTTATTTAAGGCATGTAAACGTTATTTCGTCCCAAAATTTTATTTAGAGGAAACTTGTGAGAGTTTAAAACATGAAGTTGAAAAGATCGAACAACATTGGTTAGGGTTCTGAACTTCTAGTAACTTTAATAACATCATGCTTGCAATGTAAGAGGGATACTTATATACAAGTATATGAAGTGTCATTGGTGCGTCCACCGTACCTCCATTACATCATTCTCATTTTGTTATTGTTGTCACTATCGGTTCTTACACATAATAAATCTTACTGGGTTTCTGTGCACTAAATTTCATAATTATGTACGCGTCCATAATTAGGCAATTCCTGGCATAGTTCACACAGTCTATTTTATAATGTGTAGGGGAAAACCAAATGAACAAAACCTGTGATGAGTGTGACTAGACCACCATAGGGTCCCTTTTATTAAATCAATAAATGATTTTAATAGACAACCAAGGAGTCTTTTCAGCTTATATCATCACATGTCATTCTTAACCAGATTTTTGAATCAATCTTTTTTACTAGACCCCTAAAAGGGTCTCTTATGAATCATGGAGTGGTACTATATAATCCAAGGGTCTTAACTATTACATAGAAGCCCATTAAGGATTTAAGGTAGTACCTTTTTGAATATCCTACTACGAATCCCTCATATGAAGATATGAAAGATTCTACGAGGATTTGGATAACGAATACTCAGAGTATACAAAAACACAAAATGCATAAAAGAAAACACAAGATGCATAAACACATAGTCATATAACCCCAAAGATTGTTTATCTAGATCTTTAATTTGTTAATTAGTTTTGCTAACAGAGCACATGTATTTAAAGCACACTAGGAATCTATCTCGTGGATTTCATTTGGTACTTTAAACATTATCAAGAATCTAACTATAAAGATAGAAAGATTTTTAAAAGAAAAATTTGATTTCGATTATAAGGAACCGAAATGTTCGAATTTAGGTACATAAGGAATCCAATCAAGGACTCTGATTTGAATGATAATCATCCACAAGGGTCTAAATGTGAAGATAAAAAGATCCCATATGGATTTTAGAAGTTGAAGATGTTTTGAAACCTTGCACTTGATGTGCTTAGGTCAAAACATGAAGTAAAATGCTTATGAAGTTGAGATGCCCGATATGCCAAGGCGACATATGAAGCGAAATTTGAAAGTTAAGTCAATGTATGAAGAAAATATTTTTGAAAACTATGCATTCTTAAAAAAAATGTGTTCAATGTTTTTGAAACCTTATATATAATACTTTTGAAATCATAAAGTAGGTGTATTAGGTAGGTATATATTTATAAAAAAAAATGTTTTAAAATCATGCGAGATGAATTTTGAAATTATGTATAAGGTTTTTGAAAACATGAATGATGCTTTTCGAAATCATGCACTTGATAAGAAAATGTACTGTGTTAATATTGTTTTCAGACTATATGAAACATTTTGAAATTATGAAAGTTGTTTTTGAAAGCATAGCCAATGTTTTTGAAATAACATAGACAATGCATTTAAAAAAATTGTTTTCAAACTATATGAAATGTTTTGAGATCATGAAGATTGTTTTTGAAATACTTGTACTGTGTATGTTGAAAAATCAAAACGTAATGGGTATGAGATTTGAAAATACCCTTAGTTATCTAACCAAGGATTCAAAGGCACAGATGTGCAGAAGCATGATTACTCATAATGTCACTTTATTTTCTGTACTTTGTTTCTTAGAGTGAAACGAGTACTTAAATTTTTTTTCAAGGGAATCATGAGCAAACGCAAGAATGGGAAAATATTCACAAGAGTAGATTGTAAGGAACATAGTTCCTTAATGTAGGTATTATAGGGAAAAGCC
Organism: Helianthus tuberosus; assembly: GCA_030545235.1. Taxonomy (NCBI): domain Eukaryota; kingdom Viridiplantae; phylum Streptophyta; class Magnoliopsida; order Asterales; family Asteraceae; genus Helianthus; species Helianthus tuberosus. The sequence continues at coordinate 3,930 of JARYGA010009833.1, read as the reverse complement.
ATACACAAATGTAACCACACTTGTATATCAGAATTGTGAACAACGATTTATTTATAAACAAAACAGATTGTTTCAGGGTTCAACAAAAGATACAAAAAGCAACAGATACAAACTATTAAAGTAGCAACATCTCCAAATCAGTCAACTGTTTCATTCGTGGGTTGGATTTGCATTAGAAAGCTTTGGGAAATCCCTTAGGAAATGGCCCATCTCGCCACAGTTGTAGCAAGACCCTGGTGAGAAACGAGCTTGAGCAGAGTCGCCAGCTTGCTTTGGAGCAACTGCAGCTCGGAAAACTCTTGCTGTATGACCTTTAAGTCCACAAATTTGGCATTTGCGGCACTTCACACTAGGGTGATGATGAAGGCTACATTGGTTGCACAAGGGTGCAGTTCCGTTGTATGGCTTCCTAGCAGGGGGTTGAGCTGGTTGGTTGGGGATGGCTTGACCATTGTGAGCGACCACGGTGAAGTTCTGAGAAGCCTTTCGCTTCTTTGACTTCCTAGGGGATCGTTCATCCGTGGTCTTTGATTCCTCGATTGGTTTCTTGGCTGATGGGGCTGTCACTTAGCTAGGTCTTGCCTGTTTTGATGCAACCGCTGCGGGATTCTTTGAAGCTTTACGTTTCTTTGGTTTTGGTGAAGGCTTGGCTTCCGTCTCCTTTGGTGATTCTTGAGTGGCTTCATTGTTGAGACGAGACATGGCAATACCTAAATCCACAGTCTTCAGAATCACTTCGCCTATTTGCTGGGCAAATTTGGCTGTTTGCTCGGACATTTGACCGTTGCTGAGAGGAAGAGACATTCTAGAAGGAAATGAAAGATATAGGAGGAAACAAATGAAATGTTATCGGCAAATAAAACAAAATGACAACGCATAGAAATTGTGATCATTTGTTTGTTACCTAAGGCAAACAAATGAGATGGTGACTAATCAAAGTAAACGGATCATATTAATGTATCATTGAAGACATGCTCGCCTATAAGTGAACACTCACCCCAAGAGTTCCCAGGTAAGAGTGACTGGTCCGATACTGCGGATTTGTACGAACACTCTAGCCTTCGACAGAAAACTCAGGGTACAAGCATTCACTCTTCCAGTTTGCACGTGTTCACATTATACGACCCAAACTTTGACGAGATTTGAAAACTTAGAGGGTTCAAAACCTTATAACAGAGGGTTCAAAACATAGTAATCAATCATCCTAGAACAGATGATTAGTTTTCAAAGCGGTTTTGAAATTTATGTTCTTGTTGTGGTTGTCGCCTAAGGATAGGTGACAGTATTGTTTTATGACTAAACGCAAGTAAACTCGCGTTAGGGTCCTAGGAAGGTTATAGACTAGGTCAAAGTATTACTAATAACCTAATTCCCTATAACCATGAGCTCTGATACTAAATTTTCTGTCACACCCCGACCACGTAAAACAACAAAACGTGGCAGAAACGTCGGGGAGTGTTGTAACAGAATCATTGTTTCATAACACATGGAAATTGAAATATTGTTTTATTGATTAAAAGAGTTACAATGTCTTGACAATAAAAGAAACATAACATAAATAACTAGTCTTGCATCTTTTATTGTCACTAAGGCCCAGGTCCGCCTAAGTGTATCTTGATAAATCCTATGCATCATATCCTGAAACACATGTGAAAATAGGTACGTCAGCATAAAAATGCCTGTGAGATACATAGGTTTTGTGAAAATAGGATTCATGACTTGTAAGTTTAGAAAAAAAGTTGTTTAGCAAAAGTCAGTCATGAACCTTGTAAATTGATTTGTTTTGTAAATCGTTTGAAAAACAATAAGTTCAGATGATATGTATAAATAAGAGAATAATGTATGGTTAAATGAATAACCAAGTAAAATGAGTTTGTATAAGATAAGTTGTTTGTAAAACAATGTCTTGTGAAAAGTATGTTATTTGTATAAAATGTTATATGTCTCAAATTGAAATGATTCAAATAACGCTACGATATGTAATACCATACAAACACTTATATATAGGAAGTACCAGCGGCGTATCTACCATACTTGTATCGTATTACACACGCCTCGTTACTTAAATCACTTACCCAAACCAAACCACCAAAGTAAAATGTTTATGTATAATCAACTGTCAAAATGTTTATGTCTAATGTAAACCATGAATTGTGTATATAAATGTCAAAATGTTTATGTATGGTAAGTGAAATATGTCAACTAAACCATATGTAAAAATGCACAAAAACAAGGTATTGAAGTAAAACATGGTTTAAATCAAAGTTATGTTTTGTGTAATAAATGCATGCTATACTGATATAAACATTTATGCGGTATTGTGAAAATTCATACATCCAAGCCTTGCGACAGTCAGATAACCCTTTTAGTAAAGGTTATCAAAAAAGGTATTCGGATTCGGTCATTCCTTACGTCCAAACAAACCCGAGATTTCAGGAATGGGATTTGTCAAGTCCTATGGTACCACTACCTACTACCGAGCGGCATGATCGGTGTTAATGAATGTACATTGTCCCATTTAAACAAACCAAATGTCATACCAAAATGTAAGCATGTGATGAATAATAAATGTACTAAGTATGCACACAATGGGCATACATAGCATAGAATGTAATGTAAAATAATGTACTAAGCACGCACACAATGGGCATACATAGCATAAAATGTAATGTAAAATAATGTACTAAGTACGGACACAATGGGCATGCATAGCATAAAATGTAATGTAAAATAATGTACTAAGTACGCACATAATGGGCATACATAGCATAAAATGTAATGTAAAATAATGTACTAAGTACGCACACAATGGGCATACATAGCATAAAATGTAATGTAAAATAATGTACTAAGTACGCACACAATGGGCATACATAGCATAAAATGTAATGTAAAACAATGTACTAAGTACGCACACAATGGGCATACATAGCATAAAACACAATGAAATCATGTACTATAAATGTACTAATGAACATAGCAAGTATATGATGTGAAAACAGGAAAGCATGAAAGTAACAAGTAGGCACATGTGTTCCACCCCAAAATGTTTGAAAAACAGTAAAAGAGGGGTCTATGTACTCACATAGACACCTTGAAAACATTTAAAAGAAGGGGTTCTATGTACTCACTTGAGATTTCTTAGTAGTCCTTGAGTAACAACCAAACAATGCTAGAGATCACGGATATCAAACGACACCTAATATAGGTAACTACATTAATAAACCGGACCTATAACGGAAGATCGGATAAAATGAGGCTCGTAAACCAAATGAGTAGCGGAAATCATGTAATATGGTTTAACAAGGCCTTCATACTACAATGAAACCTAACCTAAGTGCTTACGACCCATTACGACCCGTTTAGGTAGCTTATGCTACTTTATCGCGTTGTTCGCGTAAAACGCGTTCGGACCGCCTAACTAGTCCTATGATAAGTAAAATATGCCTTAACATGTCTAATATTGTTGCATAATCAATTAAGTGACAAAAGTTTGGGTTACATATGCTTAAACATCAATTATGCATAAAAAGGGCATTTTGGTAATTTACCTAAGGCATATAAACTACCTATCATACAACTAACTAAACGTCGTGACCATAAGGCATAACCTCGGAAGGTTATTCCCTATATACTATGGTTACCTAATGTGTTTGGTCGGATCCTAAAGATCGACCAAACGGGTCGGGTTCGAAGGTATAAGCGATTGATTAGATCGCTTACCCTTACGACCCTATATAAGCACTAAACTAACAGTGACGAGCTAAGCATGTTAAAACATGCTTAACTAAGTTTAGAAAACAGGTTTGGTATCAAAACAAACGGTTTTGATACCTAAGAGTAGTTTGGTTACAAAATACGCAATAACACGCATTTTGGCCGAAACTACGACTCGTCACTGAGCCTAGATAACGTGGTAATCAGTAGGTA
>JARYGA010009832.1:0-29890 GCA_030545235.1 Helianthus tuberosus | reverse complement strand
AATTTCCTTTCACCATACTACTTCATCATATTACCTTCGGTGATATGTTTGATTCGAGACAATTGAAGTGAATTTCATTTCATTTCACGACACTATGAGATCCTATTTCATTTTCGAAACACTACTTGTGTCATTCAAAATTTCAAATGTTTACCATTTGGATGAGAATTTTCAAAAATTCAGACACAAAGTTTCTTTATTTTAAAAATTAAATTTAAAACATTTTATCTTAAAAACAATAAAATTTTAAACAGTAAAGGAATTTATAGCATAAACCATTAACCTGGTTTGTATTCTCTCATCCAAAATTATTACAAAAGTTTATTTTTCAAACAACACTTATCTCAAAACAAAATCCACAACATTGTATGTTCTAAGTACAAGAACGAGACCTATGAACGAGATTTTACTAGATCAAAGTTTTCACAATACAATGATGCTACAAACTCATAGTAATTTGGTAAATCTAACTCATTTGGTTTTTACTATAGCTGTACCTTCAAGATGCCTGCTTGCCGCAACGCCACTTGGAACGCTGAAATGGCAGCAATGATTTCTCAGCAGCTAGATACTTTATTCCTAAGCATTATGACCCAAGTCAACCAAATCCAAAACAATAACAACAACAACAATGTTCTAACACCATGTAACTATAAACAATTCAACTAGGCTAAACCACTCAGGTTCAATGGGTCTGAAGGAGCAACTGCGCTCCTACAATGGTTTGAGAGTATAGAAAGCACATTCCGCCATGTTCAGTGTCCCAATGAACGCAAGGTGGAGTTCGCCTCGAGTGTCTTTCAAAGGAGAGCACTCACTTGGTGGAATGGTATTATGAGAGATCGAGGTGCCGATATGGCAATGGCACTGACGTGGGAAGAATTTAAGGATCTTATGAAGAAGGAATCTGCCCACGAAGTGAAATAAGGGCACTTGAAAACGAATTCTATCATCTAAAACAAAATAGTGGGGAAAACCATGCCTACACTGACCGATTTGAACACCTAAGCCTACTTTGCCCCACTATGGTCACACCTTTGGATCGGGCCATTGAGAAATACATTGATGGTCTACCTGATCTTGTCTAAGACATTGTCACTGGCAGCCAACCTGCAATGCTTAGGGAGGCTAAGGAATTAGCCGCTATCTTAACCGACTCTCAGGTTAGAAAAGGGAAACTATTTCGAAAGGGAGACAAGAAACAAAACACCGAAACTACTAATAAGAATTCAAAACAAACAAAGGCCGAATCTTCTAAAAGTTCTAGGAAGCGCAAGACTTCAAAGAATTTTGCAATTCCTGCACCAGTTCCACTAAACTCAGTACCCTTTAAGGGATTTTATCGTGGAAAGCAACCTCGGTGCAATCATTGCAACTATCATCATGCATCAAATTCTCCTTGTCGCCAGTGTATAATCTGTGGTCTATTTGGACATCTAGCTGTGACCTGCCGTATCCAGAACCGAGCAACCCCTACTCAGACTCGCCCTCGAGCATGTTTTAATTGTGGTGATCTAAATCATTTCAAGCGAAATTTCCCCAAGCTTGCCAATGCTAATGGATGAGTGTTCAACGTTAATGAGGCTCAAGCTAATGATTAAGCACTTATGATCATTTGAACCTCTATATTTTCTGTTTATTTTCGAAAACAATGTACATATTTCAACTATGTTTGTAATGACAACGTAAAATCTCAAGAAGTTTATCTTTATCCTTGTTATTCATTTCCAATTACAAACTCTAATATGATTACACTATGTGTGATTACAACTACATGCTGACTTTGAGGATTCCGTTCTTTAGGAACTAAATCTTGTAAATTAGCATACCATGATTGCACCCTAGTGCATACGAACTTGGCATTACGATCGATACGAACACTATGAACAACTTAATAATATTTTGTGATCATGGCATTACATACATGATTTGTTTATTTAGTATGTATAATACATGATTACAAATACAATTTGCTTCGTAAGTTAACTTAACGTACTTTGTACACTAATTTTCAAATACATTCTGCTTAGTGTGTTAACTTAACACACTTAGCACATGATTTGAAAACATTTTCTCGATATGCTTACATTATGATGACAATGCATGGCTAGTATATGTTGCGTTCTACCTGTTTGGTTAGTTTGAAACATATATAAACATTTGTACTAGAATAAAATACCTACTACTAAATTTGTTGTATGCAAAACAAGTAGTGCTATCATTGCTAGTATGAAACATGATTCGATTTGACAGATGTTATGTTGTGACAATATTTATTTGATTTAGACGATAGTTCGACCTTATTATTTGTTTACCCTCTCTTAACAAGAGGAGCTATGTGGACCATGCGACGAAACGAGTAATTATGGGTGCACACTTAATTATGAGATTCGACGCATGAGAATCATAGTAAGCCTTGTTAAGTATGGTGGCATAAGATCTAGAGTGATTAAGGTAACGGGAGGAGTATGATGCGATAAGAACATGGTGGATACACCGATGGTACTTCCTATATATAAGTGTTCTTATTGTGTTATTCTTCAGAACTTTGCTGAGATCACTTGGTGATTTTATGTTATCTTGGACCATTATGTGATTATGTGCTTATTTGATATTTTTGTGGTTATTTACAATGGACGACGACGAGTACATTCATTAACTCAAATCGAGCCGACCGGGAGTATATTATGGTGTAAAGGTGACGATCTTGATGCCATAGGTATGTTGACCCGTCTCCTATGCATGAGATGCTCATGGTGCATTGGATGTACCCCGTGGGACGTTATAAACCGTGTACGTGTAGGGCTTAAATGTACACCCCTTTGTTTGCTAGGAATTACACTAAGAGCTTAGTATAACATAGTTCCATACCCAAACAATTTTTGGTTGACTTTTTCTTTAAATTCACAAGTTTCAAAGGGTTGAATACCTTGAGATACTTTGAATATCCCAAATCACATTTTTAATCCCCTAAAATTTCCAACACCAAACGATGCTCCGCATCTTTGGGATCTAGCAATCTGCTTATCCATCAGTTGTTTCAATTACACTCTACGGTCTCCTTCGAATAAATTTCAGTACGAAATTTTCTAAAGTAGGGGAGACTGTGACACTTGTGCTCCGTAAACACTGTACAACATAGACCAATATCATTTATCAAAAAAACAATGTGTTTTGGTCTCAAAATTTGTTTATTTGCGTTTGACAATTTCACGTTTTGATTCTAGTTGGATTTCAAACTTTAAATCGCTTTCTGGAAAGTTATACGCAAACTGATATGTAAACGTAATCAGTTTAATGCAACAAACATTTCGGAACAGTGACATAGACTTAACATACCTTAAATAACTTTTATATAACTTAGAAATAAGTTTTGAAAGCTTTGGTGTGTCAAAAACAAGTTTATTCGATCACCTGGACTATTTGCGTCAAACTGCGAAAGTCTACTGATTCGTATAGTAAAAAACATTCCGGAACTTGATCATAAGCTAAACATACCCTAAATATCCTTTATATAGCTTAGAAATAAGCTTTGAAGGGTTCGTTTTGCGAAAAAGTGCTTATTTGATCAATACGGACTAAAAGCGTTAAAAAGTGCATAAGTTTGCATTTATTCGCATATCTTACGTTCTGAACATATTCGGACATCCAAAAATTTTTGTAATCATTAAAATATTTTATTTTAGTGATTGGAATGCAAAAATACCATTCGTCGTGCAATTTGGATCGTTTTCGCGTCCGTTCGAGTTTCGTTGTAATTAACCGAATAACACAACCGTACGACCAAACGAACTGACATCCGAGATGTTTTCAAGCATATTTTATGTTCCCTATGCTTTAACTTCATTATAGAGCCTTGAAATGGGGTTAACGGGGGTTAAATACATCAAAAACTAAGTTTTTAGCTTGTAGGGACCAAAACTGACACTTTCTGAAACTTTGGTCGCGGGCCGTGTAAGCCAGTGCTTACATCTACGCGGGGCGCGACAGCCTTAACTGGCAGAAACATTGAATCTGGTTCAGCAACCTGTTTTCACTGATTTTAACCATAGATTTGACATACCTTGGGCTTGTTTTTGCACTCCCCTAGTATTTAAAACTATGTGCCACAAGTGTAAGGTCAAGATTAATCCTCATAACACTTGGAATGATCTTATTAATCCAAACTTTCTATAAATAGGCTTGGGTTTCTCATTTGTTCCTTGCTCATTCCATTCAAATCTTATCATTTGGAGCTATCCCTTCTGCTTGAAGGCTCCAATCTTCAAGTTTTCTTGTTCTTGATCCAAGCTTGGACCCTATGTAAGTCTCCTTCATGCTTGGTTATGCATTTCAAGCATGAAAGTAAAACAATATTTGACTTTCTGCTTTGACCATGGTTTGGTCAACACAAAGTTCGTTTGAACTTTGCAACGTGAGAATAATCACGATGGTTATAGTCCCTTGTGACTATACCTACTGATTACCACATTGATTAGGCGTAGTGACGAGTCAAAGTTTCGGTCAAAATACGTATTTATGCGTATTTTGCAACAAAGCTATTTTTGGGTATCAAAACACTTTGTTTTGATATCAAACTTATTTTATAACTTAGTTAAACACGTTTTAGCATGTTTAACTCGTCACTTTAGTTTAGTGCTTAATTAGGGTTGTAAGTTAAGCGGTCTAAACAACCGCTTAGACTTTCGAACCCGACCCGTTTGGTCGATCATTAGGATCCGACCAAACATATTTTGTGATCATAGTTGTATAGGGAATAACCTTCCGAGGTTATACCTTATGGTCACTTAGTTTACTTAGTTGTATGATAGGTAGTTTATATGCCTTAGGAAAATGACCAAAATGCCCTTTTTGCGCATAATTTCATTTTAAGCATATATAAATAAATTTTTGCCACATAAACTGATTATTAAACATGTTAGGGCATATAATACTCATCATAGGACTAGTTAAGCTATCCGTTTGCGCTTTTGCGTAAATGACGCGTTAAAGTAGCGTAAGCTACCTAAACGGGTCATAATGGGTCATAAGCACTTAGGTTAGGTTTCGTTTTAGAATGTAGGCTTTGTTAAACCATATCATATGAGTTCCAACACTCATTTGGTTTACAATACCTCACTCTATCCGTTTCTTCGATTCGTGTCCCGATACACTAACATAGTATCCGTTACACTAGGAACCACTTCGACACTTGAACATTTGATCCTTTGAGCTTTGTTATATCATTTGAACAAGACCTACACGCAATCCCAGGCGAGTACATAGTTCCCCTCTTTTACCATTTTCAAATGTTTTGGGGTGATTCATATGTGTAACCGATTTATTTTTCCAAATGTATGGCATATATGTGTTTACTAAGTGCTTTTATGTGTACTATTCCGATTATGCAAATACGATGTTTATCCAAATCCTTAAAAGATCTACCTATCTTCATAGTTAGATTCTTATAGGATATTTGAAGTATAGTCTTAGATCTTCCTATCTTCATAGTGAGATTTTTAAGAAGTACTTTACGACATGATGGTTATGGTTTATGTGTAGATTGTTGGTGATTTAGATAACGAAACTAGAGTAATACAATAAGCACATGGTGGATACGCCGCTGGTACTTCCTATATATAAGTGTGCTTATTGTATTACCCTTCGTGGCGTTATCCCGAATCACTATTAGGATTTAGAATGTTGTGATACAATGATTCAATGTGATCGAGACCGAATCCTTTTAGCATCAATTTATCCCTATAGATTGATACTTGTAGGATGTTTAAAGTGCTAATATTGGAGTCCTTGTTTGGATTCATTGTGTGCTTTAATGCGTGTTTGACTAGAGGATGTGACGAGAACCGTATCCCTATAATATTTATCTATCTTCATAGCTAAACATATATGGGATGTTTAAAGTGCTAATATTGGAGTCCTTATTTTGATTCATTGTGTACTTTAATGCGTGTTTACAAGTTGTTGACAAATTGACGATTATGTGTTTATGTGATAGTTGTGATTTAGATAACGAAACGGGTATAATAAAATAAGAACATGGTGGATACGCCGCTGGTACTTCCTATATATAAGTGTTCTTATTTTATTATTCTCGTAGCGTTATCCGAATCACTTTAGGATTTTATGTACGATTGTTTCAATGTTCGATTATCCAAATCCTCGTAGAATCTTCCATATCTTTATATGTTAGATTCTTAGAAGGATATCTAAAGTATTATCATGAATCATTGATTTGATTTACATAATACTCACTCAAGTTATGATTTATTTCAAAACAGTTATTAATAATCCTCAATTGGATTTCTAATAACATATTAACGAGTTTTACGATGATTTCAACGAGATTACGATGTACAATTTCAAATGGCATAAATAAATTACTTAGTAATAAACATATTGCCATATACAAAACGATTTGCCACGAGTTTTTCACATTTAATACTATGTATTGCAATACTAAACTTTTGTCATTCCTTGGCTTCAAGATTCATTTTTTTTTTCAATCGATAACTCTTGTAGTTGTCAAAGTATTGAAATATCAAACTTTTGCCATTTATTTGGCTAACAAAACCTATGTATTCGCCGACATTTTTATGCTGACTATCTTTCACATATGTTTCAGGTTTTCAACTATTCAAGCATGCAAGGCATAGGACTGCATTCGGGCCTTAGACTTCTAAATCAAAAGACAAATTTCATGTATTCTTTGTTTGTAAAACGATGTTAATAATATTGAAACAACGTAGTACCAGTAGTTGTGAGCTATTTGTAATGTGACTCCCCAATATTTCCGCCGCGTGTTGTTGTATTATGCGATTGGGGTGTTACAAATTGCATTGTTGTTATTGACAGGCGGCAGGACTGCACACTCCAGATTTCGTATTCCTTTGAACCTTAATGAGGATTCGGTATGTCATATAAAACTAGATAGTGATGTCGCTAAATTATTGCATGAGACTAAACTGATTATATGGGATGAAGCACCCATGGTCCATAAACATGCATTTGAAGCATTGGACAGAACAATGAATGACATTTTCAATTTGGACACCTCCATAAAATATGAAATCACATTTGGTGGTAAGGTTATTATGTTTGGTGGGGATTTTAGACGAGCCCATCCCGTTGTTCCAAATGGTGGAACACAAGAGACAGTGAATGTATCATTAAATTCATCGTATTTGTGGAGTAAATGTAAGTTGCTAAAGTTAACAAGGAACATGAGGTTAACCGTTGGAAGATTTGCATCCGAAATTGAGGAAATAAATAATTTTTCTAAATGTCTTTTGGATATAGGAGGGGGAAATGTTGGTGGTCCTAATGATGGATAAGCGACAATTGAAATACCAACTGATCTGTAACACTACGACTTTCTGGGTCATTACTTGTATCTGTCATTTCTTGCGTAATTGAGTTGTACTCTCGAGATTTTGATTATCGCTATGGGTTTAACTATTTAAACTATATTTTACAATGCATTCACAACGTTTATTCAAAACGTAGTTATCACAACTAAACGCTATTTACAACGCATACTATTTAAACGCATTTTATTGCATTATCGCATCGTTGTTTAGACTAAACGCTATCTCAACGCAAACGCAACGCAAACTCGAAACGCAGATTTACTTTTATGTTTTTATGTGTTATTGTGTGCTTATTTGTTTAAATGTTATGTGGTTATCTCAACGCAACGCTTATACGCTCAACGCTTACTCGCAACTCGATTAAACGCAACGCAATGCTTAACACACGAAACGAAAGTTGGAAAACTAACTCGCACAACACGGCTGTCCGAATGGACATCCAATCGAATGGACACCCGTCCGGATGACCATCCGATCGGATGGCCATCCGACCGGACACCCATTTGACACCTCGCCTTCTCCACCGCCTTAACTCTCCTCTCACCCTATAAATAGCACCCGTACACTACTGTTCACTGATGTGACATCTCCATCCGACCAACTCGCTCCCAAGTCATTCTCAAGCACTTTTCTCACTATTCAAGGCTATTTCGTAAGTATTTCCACTCCAATCTTGTACAATCATCATCACTACAGACTTCTACATCATCTTCTTCATCAAAATCACACGTTTTCATCTCGAAATCACCTGATTTGGACTTCTTGAAGGTGGTTCTCACCCGGTTTCTTATGCAAACTGTTGTGTGACATCATCTTATCAAGATTTGTCCAGAACTAAAGGATTTCAACACGTCTCAACACAAATCTCAACAAGATTTCAACATATTCAACTGTTTTCAAACTTCTCTTCAACTTTCTTCACTTTTCTACCCAAAACCGATGGAATCTGGACTCATTCAGACTCTCTGCTCCTTTTTAGTTGAGCCTACAACACATCTTGAACCAGAAGGAACTGAATATGCGCCAACGCAGATGGGTTGAACTTCTCAACGAATATGATTGTGAGATTCGCTACCACCCAGGCAAAGCAAACATCGTTGCTGATAATCTTAGCCGACGAAGCTATTTACATAGTGTTCATAATGTTCAAGCCCAGCACGACCTCGAAACCCTCATTCGCGATGCTCAACACGCTTGTTTTCTCAAGAGCACTTTGAAGGAAGAACGAATACTCGGAACCGAAAACCAATTAGTGAATAAACCGAATGGTATCTTTCACTATCTCAACCGCATTTGGATTCCTAGTCGCAATAACCTCCAAGAGATTTTGCTGACTGAAGCCCACAAATCTCGATATTCCATTCATCCCGGTGCCAACAAAATGTACTAGGACCTCCGTGCCAGGTATTGGTGGCCAAAAATGAAGAAGGATACCGCCCTCTATGTTTCGAAATGCCTAACTTGCTCGAAAGTCAAGGCAGAACATCAACGACCCTCTGGCTTACTCGTACAACCCGAGATCCCGATGTGGAAATGGGAGAGTATAGCTATGGATTTTGTTACGAAACTCCCGCGCACGCCATTAGGTCATGATAGCATTTGGGTTATCGTTGATCGCCTTACTAAATCCGCTCACTTCTTACCGATACGAGAAGACTATAAGGTTGAACGATTAGCTCGAATCTATACCGACGAAGTCATTTGTCGACATGGGACACCTCGTGACATCATCTCTGACCGCGATGGTCGATTTACTTCGCATCTCTGGGAGACATTCCAATCCGCTCTCGGTACTACCCTTAATCTCAGTACCGCATTCCATCCCCAGACCGACGGTCAGACTGAGCGCACGATTCGCACCCTTGAAGACATGCTTCGTTTGTACGTGATAGATTTTGGTGGTAATTGGGATTTGTGTTTACCTTTATTCGAATTCTCGTACAACAACAGTTATCACGCCAGTATTCAAATGACACCATTTGAGGCATTATATGGAATAAAATGTCGATCGCCTATTGTATGGCACGAGATCGGAGACGCGCAAATTACCGGTCCTGAGTTATTACAAGAAACGACTGACAAGATCCTCCAGATACGAGACAACCTCTTGAAAGCTCGGAGTCGTCAAAAGAGTTACGCCGATAAATGCCACAAGCCCCTTGAGTTCGAAGTTGGTGATCACGAACTCCTAAAGGTTTCACCTTGGAAGGGGGTGATCCGATTCGCCAAGAAAGGAAAGCTAGCGCCATGATACGTTGGTCCCTTTAAGATTCTGGAAAGAATTGGTAAAGTGGCCTACCGACTCGAGTTACCGAAGGAACTCAACAACGTACATCCGACCTTCCACATCTCGAACCTCAAGAAATGCCTAGCTGAAGAAAACCTGCATGTCCTTCTCGAGGATTTGCAAGTTAACGAAACTCTACACTTCGTGGAAAAGCCAGTAGAAATCATGGACTGAGAGACCAAGAAACCCCGACGCTCTCGCATTCCTATAGTGAAGGTTTGCTGGGAAGGCAAACGCGGCCCTGAGTTCACTTGGGAACTCGAAAGTGATATGAAAGGTAAATACCCACAACTCTTCGTTACGCCTGCGCCTTAATTTCAGGACGAAATTCCCTAAAGTAGGGGAGGCTGTAACAACCCGACTTTCCGGGTCATTACTTGTATTTGTCATTGCTTGTTTAATTGAGTTGTACTCTCGAGATTCCGATTATCGCTATGGGTTTAACTATTTTAAACTATATTTTACAGTGCGTTCACAACACTTATTCAAAACGTAGTTATCACAACTAAACGCTATTTACAACGCATACTATTTAAACGCATTTTATCGCATTATCGTATCGTTGTTTAGACTAAACGCTATCTCAACGCAAACGCAACGCAAACTCGAAACGCAGATTTACTTTTATGCCTTTATGTGTTGTATGTTATTGTGTGCTTATTTGTTTAAATGTTATGTGGTTATCTCAATGCAACGTTTATACGCTCAACGCTTACTCGCAACTCGATTAAACGCAACGCAATGCTTAACACATGAAACGAAAGTTGGAAAACTAACTCACACAACACGGCTGTACGAATGGACATCCGGTTGAATGGACATCCGTCCGGATGACCATCCGATCGGATGGCCATCCGACCGGACACCCATTCGACACCTCGCCTTCTCCACCGCCTTAACTCTCCTCTCACCCTATAAAGAGCACCCGTACACTACTGTTCATTGATGTGACATCTCCATCCGACCAACTCGCTCCCAAGTCATTCTCAAGCACTTTTCTCACGATTCAAGGCTATTTCGTATGTATTTCCACTCCAATCTTGTACAATCATCATCACTACACACTTCTACATCATCTTCTCCATCAAAATCACACGTTTTCATCTCAAAATCACCTGATTTGGACTTCTTGAAGGTGGTTCTCACCCGGTTTCTTATACAAACTGTTGTGTGACATCATCTCATCAAGTTTTGTCTAGATCTAAAGGATTTCCACACGTCTCAGCACAAATCTCAACAAGATTTCAACATTTTCAATTGTTTTCAAACTTCTCTTCAACTTTCTTCACTTTTCTACCCAAAACTGATGGAATCTGGACTCATTCAGACTCTCTGCTCCTTCTCTAGTTGAGAGCAGGCTTGAAAACGGATTTCCATCGGAGAGATGACCGATTAACGGGTCAGACATGAGACTTCGCCAAGAACAGTGAACCTGATCGAATGGGGTGATTCCCATCCGATCGAATGAGCTGGACTTGGTGTGGTTTTCGTTATTTGACACGTCGGCATGCCGTCTCCGTTAAATCTCAAAGTTTTTAACTTAGAAAATTTTAGAAAGTTTTCAAAAGTAACAAATTACCACTCGAATGGCCATCCGATCGGATGACCATCCGATCGAATGACCATTCGACCAGGTGATCAGTCTCTTTTATAACTCCCAATGTTTTAAAACGATTTGACCAAACTTCAAACTTCTCGATCGAATAGCCATCCGACCGAATGGCCATCCGTCCGGATGACCATCCGACCGGATGACTTGGCATCCATACTTTACATTGTTTAAAACGCTACAACAAAAACTTCAAATTTTCAAAACGATTTACAAACACCCACATCTCATTCGAAAAGCCATCCGTTCGAATGGTTATCCGCTCGGATGACCATCGGCTTGGATGATAATCCGATCGAATGGGTACTCATCCGTTCGACTCACCCTTCGACACTTAACTCATCCAAAATTCTGTTTGACGCACTGTTCAACGCTTACACTACTGTTCTATGCTCAGGCTAAACTCCAACGCGCTCCCTTCAATCCAATCAAGGCTGTGTTTATTTGTTAAAAACATACTATGAGTATACTCGAACCCATTTTTTAACGCACTTTTGGGTGTTACATATGTTCTATATCAAAACACAACAACACACAACACAAACACTTTTGATGCTAATCGCTCCCGCATGTGATATGTGATCTATGAATGCTTGTTACTATGCTTATACAATGTTACACTATACCGCCTCTAGCAACAATAGTACTATAGTTTGGACTCAGCACTTGTCGTGGACAGGGGTTGCTAGGGATCACACCTTTTTACTTCACGTGTCCATTGGACATGTGTCGCGCATACTCTACAACGCAGTCTCGTGGTTAAGTGTGAACATAATTTTGATAGTTACTTGCTTCGCTCTTTACATGATACATGCTGGTTATGCGTAAACGCTTTTCTATACTATATGTTATACAAACTTGTGTACTCACCTTTACATTTTATGTATTGACTTTATTTTAACATATGTGACAGGTTGATAGGATGCTATGTTTTGCTATGATGAAACGAAGTAGGAAGTCTAGAAACTCCACTAACTAAATCTGAGTTGTCCGAATAGTTTTGTTCTTAAGACTGATATTTGTAATAACTGTTTTGCTTTATATGTTTGATGGTATGGGACATTAAATGTTAAATATATTGTCATTAATAATTGTTATGGATTCTCTTGGACAATCTGTTTCGCTCAGTGCCATGCCCCGATGTTTCCGCCATCAGTTGGGGTGTGACATGATCTTCTAATTAAGGATACTTCTGATCCTATTTCCAGTCTGATCGAATTTGTTTATCCTTCAATTCTTGAGAAGTTCGGCAGTTCTAATTATTTTAGTGAGAGGGCTATACTTGCGCCTAAGAATGAGGTTGTTCACGAGATTAATGATAGGTTGTTAGCACTGTTCCCGGGTGAAGAAAGAGAGTATCTAAGCTCTGACAGTCTTTGTCGCACTGAAAATGTTAATTCAACACAAGAAAAAAATATACTCACCGGATGTTCTCAATGGGCTTAAAGTTTCAGGCTAACCAAACCACAGGTTAGTGCTAAAAGTTGGTGTGCTAGTCATGTTATTACGTAACATTGACCAAAAAAATGGTTTGTGCAATGGGACAAGGTTGAAGGTTACAAAACTGTATAACTGTGTAATAGAAGCTAAAATAATATCGGGAGGGAATATTGGCACTCGAACCTATATACCTAGAATTAATTTAGTACCTTCAGACAAAAAGATTCCTTTCTCATTTCATAGAAGGCAATTTCCGGTAGTTGTATGTTTTCCCATGACTATCAACAAAAGCCAAGGCCAATCACTTTCTAGGGTTGGTTTGTGGCTGAAACAACCGGTTTTCACTGATGATCAGTTGTATGTAGCGTTATCTAGAGTTAAAACAAGAGACGGTATTAAACTACTAATATTAGACAAAGATGTGAAGCCTACAGATAAAGCATCAAATGTGGTGTATAAAGAAGTCCTTAATGACTTGTGATTTTTGCGTTACTTTGTTTTTTTAATTCGTTGTAGTTTACTAATTTCATTAGTAGTTGAACCTTAATTTTTTTCAAATGATTATTTCAAGAATCTTAAGTTATGTATTCAAGAATTTTAAAACAAAACATCTTTTGCCATTTGTCCTACTATTACCCCTATTATTGCCAATCTAAAACCATTCTTCATTCTCTTTGAGCGCGAAACCCTTACATCCATTTCCCCTTTCATAATTTCACCTTCATCATCACATCTCTCCAATCTAGACACAATCACATCAGTCTTTCATTACCAAATATAATACTATGATGAAGAAGTATCCATAATATAATACCTTCATCTTTCAAAGACGCACAATTTCTCCATCGGTCTCTGATTCAGTCGAACACCATCATCATCATCGCTCTCTGCTTTCCTTCAAGTTTCTCCGCCGTTTTTGTTTCCGGTAACGATATTTTAACATGATGTTTTAATTTGTAATGTTGATAGTAATGACGGGTAAAATACCGTAAGTGGTAAAAATTAACCCGGTAAATGTTAGGATTTAAATAAATAATCCTAATATTAATTAAAAAGCGAATAAGAACTTTCAAGAAATAAAATGGACAAAAGGTCCGAGTTAACAGGACTTAAAACAAACCTCGTCATAAACTTCCCCGAACCCACTAAGAGAACTAGGAATGCCAAACCTAGTTAATAAGCGGGGATACTGTTAAAAATAATTAGGTTGTGACCTAATTAATAACTAACCAAACCTGAGGGACCAAAATTGGGTTACTTGAAAATGATTTTTATAAAACAAAATAAAAAAATAACATAACACACACAAGAGTGTGTGTGAGTGCGTGAAGATGGCCAGGAGGTGCTCCCATGGAGCTCAAACCCTAAACTCAACAAAATCATCAAATTGAAGCTTGATTCAAGGCCAAAATCGATGCATGAATACATAGAAACGATCACCTAATCGCGGGGATCATAAGGTATGTCACAAAACCTAGATTGGTTAAAGTTGAAATTCGAGACAAGTAGGTTACTTGCAAATAGATGGTTGGGTTATGATCCAAAGTCGAAATTGAATGTCTATGTACGTTTAATTTCGTTAGTTATGATGAAATTATGAAGAACTTGAAGTAGTATTACTTCTAAGTGATTAACAAGTAAACTAGTAAGTGGGTTTTGATATAATAGTGAAGATGATGATAAGTTTGGGTTTAAAATCATCATATTTGATAGTAGAAACAAGGTACTTGAACAAATTAGGTATTTGAATACATGAATCATAATTACCATGAATTGGGTTTGGTATAAAAAGATGGAAATGATGATAAATTCATGTTAAAAATGATGTTTGATATCATCATGTGTTAAGAAAGATTAATGTTGTGTTAATTCGATGTATTATGGTTATAAAAATTGGTTAATAAAGCGGATAAACGGTCTAAGAATGATGCTACCGGGTAATTGACCAAGTAATAAAACGAGTAGCTGAATTACATTCTGTAACTACTTTCGTCAATAAGCACTTTGACTTTTAAAAAGTCAAAATGACCAAAGATATGATCGAATGATAAATTCAACATAAAACCGTAGGATGGAATAGTCGTAAATGATTCTGACTAATCTAACCGTCTTACGAATTATGATAATGATAGTTTGACTCTAGACAAGCTAGATGAAGGCTTGGGAAAGAAGCGGGTCAAACGAATCGAGTACACGGAAAAAGAGCATAACCGGATGCAAGGTAAGTAAAGCTTACACCCCTTTTTGTAGAATATGCAATTATTTTGTAAACTATAAATGCGACAAGTGTAATATCCGAAATAAGGGTTCCGACGCGATTATTACGGGCCGGAACAATCATAAATGATAAAAATGGGTAAAAATGGAAATCTAGTCAAGTATCGACTAAAGTAAATTGAAGTTAGAAGGACACCCATAGCGTAAGCCGAATGGGTTAAAAATATAAGAAATGACTTTAGGAGAAAAAGGATCTAGTGAGAAAATCCGAAATAGGTCGGATGTGCGATTGGTAATTAAAAACCATGTTTTGTTACATATGAAAATGTTGGGTCATATAAGCCGAATGGGTCAAATAGTGGTGATAATACCATTTGACAAATATCGATTAATGTGGTTGTCAATTCATGTGTTTACAGGAACGAACAACAATTTGGATAATTGTGTCGCCATAGAATATCGGTAATAAAAGCAATGTGTTGAAACGGGTCACTAGGTTGACTCGAGCCAGGTATGTCTAAATATGATTATGGTTAAACGTACATTTTTGGGTCAAATATGTAGCGAAAGCCCTTCGTCATGAATGAGGGGCTAAAGTTGACCAAAAACGCCCTTGATAGGTAAATCGGGCAAACGACCTTTAAAGGTCATTAGAATTAAGTATTTCGATAGATAAATCCTTAGGATAAGTATAAAAAGGGATGGTATGGGACCTTAGTGTCCAATGAGTTGGAACGTGTATTCTCTGTAAAATGACAACCGAGGGGTAAAACTTAGAATAAACGGTTTACCACACTAAATCCACCACAACTATAATGTGGTGGAAGACAAGTTGATAATCAAAATTTAGGATGGGACGTAAACCAAGAAGAAGCGTGATTTAAGCTTAAAAGTGGGTAAATACCCTAAACAGGTCAAAAAGAGTATATATGCAAAACGGGTTAAAGATAAATAAGAAACCCGTAGTTTGAACCTGGAATAATAGTAAACAGTTATAGCATGATGTCTATGACATTTTAAAGGTAACAAACTAATTTGTCTGATAAAAACGTGAATGGGTCAAAAGGTGTTATAATTGAATTTCCAGCCGAGAGCTTGAAATCCAATATTTTGTGAATTCAAATGTCGGATTTTAACTCCATATGATGGAGAATTAAATTACGATCACGTAGGAAAAAGAATCGTGTAAAACCGATAAAAAATGAGCAAGCTATGCTCGTTTGCGTAAAAATTTGGAATTTGGAAAATATGCAGCATTTCAGCAGCAAACTTGCTGGAAAAAGGGGCTCCTCCCGCCACGCGACAGTGAGGAGTAAACCCGTCGCAACACGCGACAGATGCTGGCGGCCCGCTAGAGCTTTGGCTCTCTCGGTCACGGCCCGCGACAACTCCATCAGCTGATATTTTGTTGCTGTTGATGAGTTTTGTCTTATGAATTCAGTCCGACACGTTATCTGTCACACCCCCAAAATCCACCATGTGGAGTATCACCGCTTGGAGGCGTGACATGACCAGAATCAAGCGACCAATCACATTGAACAATGTATTTAAGATGCATAAAATCCAACCACACAATATAATTGGTGATCCAAAGCTAGTTAACCAAGTTCGAATTAAACAGCGGAAGCATTAAAGGTAAAATCCAAAACATAAGTAATAAGTTCTTAAGTTTAAATGTTTAACATGGGACTCGACAGTCCATGTCCCACAATGACCACGCCTCCCTGTGCAAGATCCATGGATACCTAACGACCTGCAAGGCATGTAACAAGGAGTCAACAACAAAGTTGAGTGAGTTCACAGTTGGGTGTTCGTTTTAAGTTGTTTCAAAAACATGGTTTTCGTTTAGTTGGCTTACTTGCCGTGGGGGTTACCCCATAGTTGAAAATCTGATTAACCAATTCCTTCTTTCCCAAACCATGACCTGTGTGTGTGTGGGGGGGGGGGCCCTTCCCCGTGTGAACCACTAGACTGTTACCATATCGACAACTGACGAACAATAGTTGTGCCCTACGTCAATGTCTATCATCATTGAAAGTTTGCCATGATCCATTAGTACACGCCCATTCGAACGACATGGTGTGAGGTTTGTTAAACCTAATAGCGCTATTAACTAATGACCCGCTCGCCATCGGCCTCGGCGATTAAGTCGATATAAAATGAGGGACTTAATGAAAGAGTTTTGTCTAGTCAGTTTTAAGGTTGTTGTCATACCCAAGGAGGACGAACGTACGTATTCTACCCAAGGAGAATATGCAGGATTTATATTGGCATCCTACCTATGGAGGATGGCAGTACATATCCTACCCAAGGAGGATATGTAGGTTCCGTTTTAATTCATTAACTCATTCCCAACCACCGGGAATCCCATGCCTTAGAAAGTGTGTGAACTCACCTTTGGTTGCTCGGTTTGACTCTCAAAAATAGCTAGCAGTCAAGGTTGGTCAATCACGCCCTAATACGATTACCATTTAGTTTGTTAATAGTTTTAAATAAAACACAAAGTTCCTACACGCATCTATCACATAGCTCGCACTCACGTTAACATTTCACGCCCATATAAACATCCCATCTATGACCATTCAAAAGCAAACATACGATATTGCACATAACACTTTCATTGACATATAAAACATTAGATCATTCTCAGATAACCTACCCAACATTTAGACACACAAATTACTACTTATGTCGTTTCAGCTTTAATCTTCAAAACTGGGCTGTTTTCAGGAATTTTAATAAAATAGTTAACTTATTCCAAAAATTCCCAAATTTTTACAGAATGTCTTAAACGATCCAAAGATTATTGTGTAAAAATCTCAGGATCCAATTCACTACCAATATTTTATAAAAAATCATTTACCGGACTGCAATCAAATTCATCACTTTCTGACTGCAATTCACGGAATAATTTATTAAAAATTCATCGTAAGTCCGATTGATGAAATTCCAGTTGGAGCATTACAATGACATCAGTGGCCATCTATAGTACAAATTTCATGAGCTAATTCTACACAGATTTAAAGTTATGGCGAAAAACATAACACACATTTTCTGTAGTAAAAACGCAGTTTTTGCTGCTGTGAAAAATGACCCTTTAAAAATAGCAAACGAAGTCCAAAAATTATGATTCTAGTGCCCTTAGAACCGTATTTCGAAATAACACGTTATAGACTCAAGAAAATCAGCTTTTCGATAAATATCGACCTATTTACAGCCAACTGAAGTTGGCTGTAAATGTTTGGACAAAAGTTGTTTTCAGCTTATAGCGCTCTAACGCAAGTTCTATTTGTTCCGTTAACATGTTTAGTGATCAACAACGACATTTAACATCACTTGCAGCAGGTTATCATTTATTTAACTCAGATTTATCATGTCAAGTACCATCATCAACATAAACAAGAAAACATCATACCAGCATTATTCCATCATATTACATATCTTTATGTTCGAGATTTATGTTTGTGTTCTTTTAATGTTCTTGTATAAACCAACGTGATAGCCAAGAAATGTGCAGACTTAGTCAATCGATCCACTATCACCCAAATAGTGTCATTTCCGCGTTGAGATCTAGGCAGGCCAGTAACGAAATCCATGGAAATTTGCTCCCATTTCCATGTCGGGATCTCTGGTTGTTGGAGTAGGCCTGATGGTTTCTGATATTCAATCTTGACTCTCGCACAAGTCAAACATTTATTGACGTAGGTTGCTATGTTGGCTTTCATACTAGGCCACCAATACATAGTCTTGAGATCGTGGTACATCTTATCCGAACCCGGGTGTACTGAATAACGAGACTTGTGTGCTTCATCTATCACAAGCTCGCGTAAGTTTCCATAAAGTGGGATCCAGATGCGCCCGTTTACATAGTAGGCGCCGTCTTCCTTTTGTTCTAACCGTTTCCTCGATCCTCGTAAGGACTCAGCCCTGATGTTCTCTGCCTTCAACGCTTCAACCTGAGCATCTCGTATCTGAGTAGGAAGACTAGATTGGATGGTAAGTTGTAACGCTCGTACGCGCTTAGGTGTAGTATCCTTTCGACTGAGGGTGTCAGCTATAACATTGGCTTTGCCCAGATGGTACTTGATCGCACATTCGTAATCATTCAAGAGCTCGACCCATCGACGTTGTCTCATGTTTAACTCCTTTTGCTTGAAGATATGCTCGAGACTCCTGTGATCGGTGTAAATGGTGCACTTGGTACCGTACAGGTAATGTCTCCATATCTTAAGTGCGAAAACAACTGCTCCCAATTCCAAGTCGTGCATAGTGTAGTTCCTTTCGTGAACTTTAAGTTGGCGTGATGCGTAGGCAATGACCTTGTTACGTTGCATCAACACGCAACCAAGTCCTTGGATGGAAGCATCGCAATAAACCACAAAATCATCTGTGCCTTCAGGTAACGAAAGAATAGGCGCGCTACAAAGTCTCTCCTTTAAGTGCTGAAAAGCAGATTCCTGTGCATCACCCCAACGATAGGTGACACCTTCTGAGTTAGCGAGGTGAGAGGTTGCGCAATCTTAGAGAAATCCTTGATGAATCGTCTGTAGTAGCCCGCCAAACCCAAGAATTGGCGGATTTCTGTTGGTGTACGGGGTGCAGGCCAGTTCTTGATCGAGTCTACCTTGGATGGATCAACATGAATCCCATCCTTGTTTACCACGTGGCGTAAAAAGTGGACTTCGCGAAGCCAGAAGTCACATTTCGAAAATTTAGCATACAGCTGCTCTGTTCGAAGAAGTTCCAAAATAAGCCTCAGGTGTTGCTCGTGTTCTTCCTGACTCTTCGAATAGATCAGGATGTCGTCGATGAAAACTATGACAAACTTATCCAGGTAAGGTTTGCACACTCGGTTCATGAGATCCATGAAGACCGCAGGTGCATTCGTCAATCCGAAAGGCATAACCAGAAACTTGTAATTCCCATAACGAGTCCTGAATGCTGTTTTAGAGATATCCTCGTCTCGGACTCTCAGTTGATGGTAACCTGACCTCAGGTTAATCTTGGAATAGAAACTCGACCCTTGGAACTGGTCGAATAAGTCATCAATGCGTGGAAGAGGATAACGATTCTTCACGGTCACCTTGTTGAGTTCGCGGTAGTCAATACACATTCTGAAGGTACCGTCTTTCTTCTTTACAAATAACACTAGAGCTCCCCAAGGCGAAGAGCTAGGGCGAATAAAACCCTTATCCAAGAGCTCTTGTAGTTGCGAGGACAGTTCTTCAAGTGGGTTCGGATGTCGTCAAAGAAAACAAGGGACATATCTATCGTGTCTGAGGATCCATATCGGCTGTATCAAGATCAAGGAAAAGTACCTGGGGTATCAACATGTTCATGGCCCAATGCTCACTGAGTAACGTTCATAGAGCGTAACTTGTCCAAGCGAGTGTCCGCGGGGAACACTTTTAAGATCGTAGGGTTCAAAAGTATAACGTGTATGGGTGGGGAAACATGAGAAAGGGTAGCTGCAATCGATGAATAAGCGTTTAATAATCCCTAGCAGGGGTTTACCTGATGTCGAAGGTACAGCTGGTTGTACGCAAGTTGGGTATAGTTAGGATAAAGTATGTCGTTGATCGAATATAGCTGTCACGGGGTTAAATCAATCAGAACAAGAATTCAACATAGCAGCATGATTGTCGTATAAGTGTGTATGAGACTTCCATCAAAAGTCCTCGGACTCGCCCACATGCGAAGGAGGAACAATTCACATGAATCCATGAACTTAGGTGGGTTTGTGATTCATCAAGTAAGCAACCAAGTTAGGAGGAGTTCCTTGGGTTGTGCGAATGAATCCAAAATACGCCTGCGCAGTCGTGAGGTTCCAAAGGAAAGACGCGAAAACATGTTCAAGAGAGTATGATCGTATCAACAATACATCACCACCCTCAAGGCTTCAAGGAGTGATCACTAATGATCAAAGGTCGAGCCTTCCAAATTCTCTAAGCGAGTGTGTGTTCATTTCAGTATCTCAACATGGAGTAGCGAGAACGTAATGTCACTGTGGTAAGAGAGTGATGGTTTGATCTAAGCCAATGGTAGAAATTGGACGTATCATTAATCAATAATCATGTGTCGGTGCAAGAGCTAGTGCAAAGATCCCGCATAATTAAGAAAAACTATCATGGAATAATACGATTTCTTGTAGTGTAAGGTGGGTCAGGTAATGTATAAATTATCGTGTTCGCCGGTGGGTTGAGTGATCCATATCTCCGTCCCCAAATGTCCTGAAGACTATTTCACCAGTAATGGTATTCATTCGCTGAGTTGGGTATACGAGAGAGCTAATAAACCATCCAACAGGGTGATTAGGTAGTCTTGTGATCGGTGAAAATCGTGGTATGGTTGTTAGCATTTCGTTATATTGGTTGCCAATCGAAGAAACAGGGGATTGGTGAGGTTCATACGAAGAATTTAGGGAAAACAAGAGTCCAACAATAACCGAAGAATTCAACTAATCTGTTGTCTAGAAGCAATTCCAGTAGTCGTGTATGCCGGCATGGCATGAAAGGGAAGTTCGTTGCGTCACGGTCGCGGAAGTATATCACTTGTCCAAAACAAAATTTGGTTGGTAGGGTTTCGAGTTGCAAAACGACAAACGCGTATAACTATGACTGCTTCGTTTCTGGTGACATTGACCGGTGGAGATGATAAGGTTCGTCAACAGAGATGCGTGGATATGGTTCTCCTAATCCCGAGTTCGTTTGAGTCAGGTCTGGTCTTCGTGAACATTGACGTGCAAACCGAATGTACGGAGGGTCAGATGGTGACGTCATGTCGAGATAAGCGTGTAAATAGATAGAATGCATAAACAATTATCGTAGCGGGGTGACGAGAAATCAGAAAAGAATTTGACCACCACTTGTCAAATTTCAAGTAAACAATTGCGTGTCATAAAGAGCGCATTCGGGCTAATAGGTAACATGCCACTACTCTAATTGGACATACCATGTGCAACAACACACAATGTAAATGTAAACTAGCAAGTAGGCAATACAAACATAAATCGTACCACCTAGAGTGTCGGGTCTTGCACGTGGAGCGAAGCGTCGTTGTGGATCGTTGAGCACTGTATAGGTTATAGTCTGGTTTTGTCAAAAAGCTTTTCCCTTTTTAAAACCAAGTTCACTATAACCAATGGCTCTGATACCAATCTGTCACACCCCCAAAATCTACCATGCGGAGTATCACCGCTTGGAGGCGTGACATGACCAGGATCAAGCCACCAATCACATTGAACAATGTATTTAAGATGCATAAAATCCAACCACACAATATAATTGGTGATCCAAAGCTAGTTAACCAAGTTCGAATTAAACAGCAGAAGCATTAAAGGTAAAACCCAAAACATAAGTAATAAGTTCTTAAGTTTAAATGTTTAACATGGGACTCGACAGTCCATGTCCCACAACGACTACGCCTCCCTGTGCAAGCTCCATGGATACCTAACGACCTGCAAGACATGTAACAAGGAGTCAACAACAAAGTTGAGTGAGTTCACAGTTGAGTGTTCGTTTTAAGTTGTTTTAAAAACATGGTTTTCGTTTAGTTGGCTTACTTGCCATGGGGGTTACCCCATAGTTGAAAATCTGATTAACCAATTCCTTCTTTCCCAAACCATGACCTGTGTGTGGGGGGGGGGGGGGGCTTCCCCGTGTGAACCACTAGACTGTTACCATATCGACAACTGACGAACAATAGTTGTGCCCTACGTCAATGTCTATCATCATTGACAGTTTGCCATGATCCATTAGTACACGCCCGTTCGAACGACACGGTGTGAGGTTTGTCAAACCTAATAGCGCTATTAACTAATGACCCGCTCGCCATCGGCCTCGGCGATTAAGTCGATATAAAATTAGGGACTTAATGATAGAGTTTTGTCTAGTAAGTTTTAAGGTTGTTGTCCTACCCAAGGAGGATGAACGTACGTACTCTACCCAAGGAGAATACGCAGGATTTATATTGGCATCCTACCTATGGAGGATGGCGGTACATATCCTACCCAACGAGGATATGTAGGTTCCGTTTTAATTCATTAACCCATTCCCAACCACCGGGAATCCCATGCCTTAGAAACTGTGTGAACTCACCTTTGCTCGGTTTGACTCTCAAAAATAGTTAACAGTCAAGGTCGGTCAATCACGCCCTAATATGATTACCATTTAGTTTGTTAATAGTTTTAAATAAAACACAAAGTTCCTTCACGCATCTATCACATAACACGCACTCACGTTAACATTTCACGCCCATATAAACATCCCATCTATGACCATTCAAAAGCAAACATACGATATTGCACATAACACTTTCATTGACATATAACACATTAGATTATTCTCAGATAACCTACCCGGCATTTAGACACACAAATTACTACTTATGTCGTTTTAGCTATAATCTTCAAAACTGGGCTGTTTTCAGGAATTTTAATAAAATAGTTAACTTATTCTAAAAATTCCCAAATTTTTACAGAATGTCTTAAACGATCCATATATTATTGTGTAAAAATCTCGGGATCTAATTCACTACCAATATTTTATAAAAAATCATTTACCGGACTGCAATCAGATTCATCACTTTCTGACTGCAGTCCACGGAATAATTTATTTAAAATTCATCGTAAGTCCGATGGATGAAATTATAGTTGGAGCTTTACAACGACATCATTGGTCATCTATAGTACAAATTTCATGAGCTAATTCTACACAGATTTCAGGTTATGACGAAAAACATAACACACATTTTCTGCAGTAAAAACGCAGCTTTTGCTGCTGTGAAAAATGACCCTTTAAAAATAGCAAACGAAGTCCAAAAATTATGATTCCAGTGCCGTTAGAACCGTATTTCAAAATAACAAGTTATAGACTCAAGAAAATCAGCTTTTCGATAAATATCAACCTGTTTACTGCCAACTGTAGTTGGCTGTAAATGTTTGGACAGAAGCTGTTTTCAGCTTATAGCGCTCTAACGCAAGTTCTATTTGTTTCGTAAACATGTTTAGTGATCAACAACGACATTTAACATCACTTGCAGCAGGTTATCGTTTATTTAACTCAGATTTATCATGTCAAGTACCATCATCAACATAAACAAGAAAACATCAGACTAGCATTATTCCATCATATTACATATCTTTATGTTCGAGATTTATGTTTGTGTTCTTTTAATGTTCTTGTATAAACCAACGTGATATATCTATTAACCACCAAAATATGAAGTAAACAAGGTTTAACAAGAAACTTACAACTAGCTTAAAGCTAGGGAAGAAACAAGATGAAAATGTGATGAATAAAAGCACACTAGAGAGGTCCTGCAAGATCCGTGTGTTCCACACCTTCTAATTCACCTTTGTGCACCTTGAAACAAGCTTGGATTGGAAGGATGAGGGTTGTAAGGTGGTGGTAGTGGCGGTTCTTGATGGAGCTGAGAGGGAGAGAGTGAGATAAGTGAGAGAGTGGGGTGATCTTGAGAAGGTATGGAGTGAATATATGAATGATCTTGTAAATCTAGGAGCCATACTTATGTAGATTTCATCCAATATCTTGTTCAAATACTCAAGCAACAATCTAGATAAAATATTGAAACAAAATCTTGGTGGGGTCCCATACATGGGCCGTAAATTCATATGGGGGGGTTATGTGTAAATTTTTATAATAAGTAGGTAACTAGTGGAGGTTAAGTGCTATGTCTAGTGTTATATGCGTATGGTGAATTATATAAAGTGTTGGGGTATTCGGGGACCATAACTAATCCAAAAATAATAAGACAATGTTTCTGACACAATTTTGGTGTTCCGGGTAATGTCCGGTTGTTCGGTTAGATACCGTTCCATTAAAGTGCTTAATTATTCCCTATAATGTCTTTTATATATCTTTTTGTAACACTTTTAATTCCTAACACTTAGGAATACATTCAGGATCATTTAGTCAATTTTCTGCACAAGACTAGTATGATAACAAACACATGTAAGTATGACGCAGTAATAAAAAAGCAGTTAAGTAATTCAACACAGTCATCACGTACTTTAATTAACATCAATAAATCGTACGGATACATGTAATTTTGAGGGTTGTCACATTCTCCCCTTGTTAAGAAAATTCCGTCCCGAAATTTAGCACGTGGGTACTGAGGAAGCTAGTTAAGTTGCGTGGTTTTCCTGGGGTGTCACATTATAAACGTTAATAACTAACTCATTTCATTGGGTTATGAAATGTAGGTATTGGGTAAAGCACCGGAGGACGATCAAGCTCATCGAGAAACCGTACACTATCAAGAAAAGAAGCTTCCACACATATTGTTCGTCGTCATTTTAAACGACAAATATATACGTATTATGTTGTATTGAAATACTATCGAGAAAATTTTTAAATAAACCTGTATTTTTATTTGAATGTGCATATGTAAGTACACATATAATTGCCGTTATTAGTACAAAACCCTTTTATAATGGTAAGGGTCTTACATTTAGTCAATGATTGTTATCATTTTGTATGTGCTCTGTTTTCTCCGTCCGACTGTTCTAAGTGTAATCGTTGTCGATATTTGTTATAAAGTTCCTAATGTTGAGTGTAATGTTGATTAGATTGTTGTTTATTTTCGATTGTGTTTGTCTATAAGCATAAATAAAATGGATTACATACATAAAAAAGTTAACTATAATTTTGTGTTTTCAAGTAATCATTAAACTCTAAACATAAATTTGGGGTTTTTGTATACATCAGTTTTGTTATTTGTACTTGAAAGTTCGTTGGTGTTGTAATAGCTTCATTTATAATCTTTTTTCTTCGTTGTCTCAATAATATTTACTCTGTTTTTAAATTCCGAATTTAATCTGTATTGTTTGACTTTTGGAGATCTTGCTTCAACCGTTATGTTTTAAGTTTCTTGATCGGATATCATAAACTTATATTTCACCACTGTTTGTTGTTTCACACATGCTTACTCTGTTTTAGAATTCAATCATTAATGTATTCAGAAGATGTAACCCCTGCTGTTTACAATCAGTTAATAGGAGATTTTAGTTAAAACTGACGTTTGTAAGCTGTTGTTAAATAAAACGGCTAAACTTATTTTTTTCATATGATTTGTATTGGTTATCTACATAGATTCATTCATGGTAATTGAGTGTTATAGGATAGTATGCCTGTGTACACTGTTAATTAGTGTTTTCTAATTGTATAACATTATGATCTCCAAACCTTAGATGTGTATACACATGATTGTTTGGATATATGTACATTGTCTTTTTATGTTGTGATGTTTTTATTCTGCCGTTGAATGAAACGGCTATATTTAATTTTTCATTCATATGTATTGATTGTTATTGGATAGTATTCCTGTGTATTTTATTTTTTAGTAGATTTATTATCATTATGTTAATGTTTTTTTTTTTTGTTTTCTTGACAGTTATGGACCGTGGTTTGTTTATATAGAGGACATGACTAAAATGGAACAGGTAATATGTTTGATTTTAACAAGTTATATTATTACCTGATAAATTAACTGATATGAAGTCTATCTGACATGTTTGTTGTTTTGACGATTTTATTATTTTAATTAACGTATACATGTGACACCTGTGCCTCTGTGACCATAAAATAAATACCAAATCAATGAAATATTGTGTTTCATACTTGGGATTTGTATAAATATGTGCATCATGTGTACATATCAATTCATGTTCGATTTAGAGCTTTAAATCGTCTTCTGGAAGGTTATACGTGAACTGATGCGTAAATATAACCAGTTTAAAGCAAAAAACACTCAAGAACAGTGAGATAGGCTTAACATACCTTAAATAACCTTTACATAACTTAGAAATAAGTTTTGGAGAGTTTGGTGTGGCGAAATCAAGTTTATTTGATCACATGGACTAATTTCGACAAACTGCGAAAGTATGCCGATTCGTACTGTGACGAACATTCCGGAACTTGATCATAAGTTAAATATGCCCTAAATATCCTTTACATAGCTTAGAAATAGGCTTTGAGGTGTTTTGTGCGCAAAAATAAACTTTTAGATCAAACAGGGACTAAAAGCGTCAAAAAGTGCATAAGTTTGCATTTTCGCGCATATCTTACGTTCTGAATATATCCGGACATCCAAAAATTTATGTACTCATTAGAATATTTTATTTTAGTGATTGGCATGATAAAATTCCATTCGTCGCGTAATTTGGATCGTTTTTCGCGTCCGTTCGTGTTTCGTCGTAATTAACCGAACAACGCAACCGTACGACCAAACGAACCGACATCCGAGATATTTTTGAGCACATTTCATGTTCCCTATACTTTAACTTCATTTTAGAGCCTTGAAATGGGGTTAACGGGGCTTAAACGTGCCAAAAATGCATCGAAAACCATGATTTGAACATGTAGGGGCCTGAAATGACAATCTGCCAAACCTGGCTCAGGAGGGGCGCGTAAGCCAAGCTTATTTCTTACGCGGCCCACGTAAAATCCCCAGATAAGCAAAATAGCTTTCTTTCATTCAGCAGCTGGTTTCTGGCATTTGGACATGGTTTTAATCAATCTAGGGACTTGTTTTGGGCACCCATAGATTACCAAATCAGTGGGCACACAAGGATGGTTGAGATTGAAGCTCGGGAATTGAGGAACGATCTTAACGGTGGACCGAAATCTATAAATACCCACTTCCATTCATTTGCTCCTCACACATTTGATCTGATTTCTCTAAGTTGGAGCCTAAGAACCTTCATACCTGAGAAATCTTGGATCAAATCTCCATCGTTTGGACCTCTTGTAAGCTTCTTTCGTGCTTTTAAGCGTTTTTAAGCACGAAAGTCAAACTATGTTTGACTTTCTACTTTGACCAGTCAATGGTCAACACGAAGTTCGTTTGAACTTCGTAACGTGAGCGTAATCACGATGGTTATAGTCTCTTGTGACTATACCTACTGATTACCACGTTATTTAGGTGTAGTGACGAGTCATAGTTTTGGTCAAAATGCGTATTCTTGCGTATTTTGCAACCAAACTATTCTTGGGTATCAAAACCGTTTGTTTTGATATCAAACTTGTTTTCAAACTTCGTTTGCATTTCTGGTTCGAGTTCCCACCTTGTTTTGGATCTCGTCCTCGAGATCTACTGGAACAGGTGTGGGTATTTCCTTTGCATTTCTGGTTCGAGTTCCCAAGTGTATTCTGGTCCTCTTTTGGAATCCCATTTCACTTTGACGAGAACTAATCTCTTGTGTTTGAGATTCTTAATCTTTCTATCTTCAATCTGAACGGGTTTCTCGATAAACTTGAGTTTCTCATTTACCTCTATGTCCTTAAGAGGCATTACTAGAGATTCGTCTGCTAAACACTTTTTTAGATTACTAACATGAAATACATCATGTATTCCTGCCATTTCCTCTGGCAGTTGTAGCTGATAAGCTACAGGTCCTATTCTTCTAATAATCTCAAAAGGTCCAACATATCTAGGGCTTAGTTTTCCTCTCTTAACGAATCTGACTACTCCTTCCATGGAGAAACTTTTAACAATACTTTATCTCCTACTTGAAATTCCAATGGCTTTCGTCTGTTATCGGCATAACTCTTTTGATGATCTCGTGCTGCTTTTAGCCTTTCCTCGACTTGAATTATCTTATCCGTTGTTTCCTGCACTATTTCTGGTCCGGATAATTGTTTTTCTCCAATCTCCGCCCAGCAGACTGGAGTTCTGTACTTTCGTCCATAAAGTGCTTCAAATGGTGCAGCATTAATGTTAGTATGATAGTTGTTATTGTAGGAAAATTCTATTAATGGAAAATGGTCATCCCAATTTCCTCCAAAATCAATTACACAAGCTCTAAGCATGTCTTCCATAGTCTGGATTGTCCTTTCGCTTTGTCCGTCAGTCTGTGGATGATAAGCTGTGCTTAGATTCAACTTGGTTCCAATTGCTTTTTGGAAACTTGTCAAAAAATGTGAAGTAAAATGGCTATCTCTATCGGATTCGATAGATAAAGGAATTCCATGTAATGAAACTACTTCATTTACATATAGCTTGGCTAACTGTTCCATACTGAAAGTTTCCTTCATGGGTAAGAAATGAGCAGATTTGGTTAATCTGTCTATAATCACCCAGATTGTATCATTTCCTATTCTTGTCTTGGGTAATTTAGTAACAAAATCCATTGTTATCAATTCACATTTCCATATGGGCATTTCTAACTTTTGCAATAATCCTGATGGTTTCTGAAGCTCAGCTTTAACTTGAGAACAAGTTAGACATTTAGCAACATAATTAGCTATATCCTTTTTCATTCCTATCCACCAAAAATTCTTTCTTAGATCTTGATACATCTTATCACTTCCAGAATGTATCGTATACTTAGATTATGAGCTTCTTCTAGAATTTGGTGGCGTAGATTTCCTTGTTTAGGTATCCATATTCTCTTCTTATGGAACTTCCAAATTCCATCTGTTCCTTGTTCTAACTCCTTAATCATTCCTTTCAATTTTTCAGTATCGTCCTTGATTATTGATTCCTATACTTCTCTAATCTGTTCATTTAAATCTACTCATAGATTTAATCTGAGAGAACGTACTCGCTTTGGTTTTTCATGATACTTTCGACTTAAAGCATCAGCTACTACATTGGCTTTCCCAGCATGATACTGGATATCACAATCATAATCACTAAGAACTTCCATCCAGCGTCTCTGTCTCATATTAAATTCCTTTTGCCCGAAAATATACTTTAAACTTTTATAATCGGTGAAGACAACAAATTTATTTCCATATAAATAGTGTCTCCAAATCTTAAGGGCAAAAACTATGGCTCCTAGTTCTAGGTCATGGGTTGTGTAATTCTCTTCATGTTTCTTAAGTTGTCTAGAGGCATAGGCTATAACCTTTTGACGTTGCATCAACACACATCCATATCCTAACTTAGATGCATCACAATAGACTATAAATTCTTCAGTTCCTTCTGGTAATGCAAGTATGGGTGCAT
>JARYGA010009831.1:0-28387 GCA_030545235.1 Helianthus tuberosus | reverse complement strand
CTATCCGGATGAAACACCATCCGCACGCATCACCATCCGTACGGATAGGTCATGCGCACGGATGACCCCTATTCACGGACAACTGAACCGCACGATCAGTCATCCTACCCACTCTCGCTTGTACTGTTTTACGCGTCACTTATTGTTACGTTATCGAATCTATTCAGGCTAATCGCACTCGCTGTAAAGCGCTCCCTTCAATCCATATCGCTGTGAGTATACTCGAACCCTTTTTGCTTTAGCACTTTTGGGTGTTACATACGTTACAACTATTCAAACTACAACTATCACACTACTCAAGCTATTTTAACGCTTAACCATTATCGCATGTTATACGTGGCTTATGAATGCTTGTTTGTTATGTTTACACATGGAATGCTGTCTACCTGCCTTAGCAACGATAGTACTATAGTTTGGACTCAGCACCCGTTTCCACGGGGGTTGTTAAGGATCTTTTACTTGCATGGATTACAGTGGTAATCGTGTATTGCGAACTGCCTCGGGCAGTCAACCCGCAGTCATTGGTATCGATGGATCTATGTCGATAACTAACGTGCTTCATTTCACTATGTGTACGTGCCGGTTATGCGTAAACGAATTCGAACTCTATATGCTATTATCAAACTTGTATGCTCACCTTTACATTTTATGTATTGACATTATTTTAACGTATGTGACAGGTGCCTAGGTTGTTTATATGCTTCTCGGGCTGTGATGAAATTGAAGCTAGGAACTGGAGTCCTAGAAACCAACGAATAATTTAGTTATGCTAAAATCTGAGTTGTCGGAACAGAATATTTGTTTAGTTTTTGTCTGTAATAACTTGTTTTACTATTTGAGACATGGTATGGGACATGTTAACTTAAATTGAATGGTAATGATGGTTGTTATGGAAACTTCTGGACAATCTGTTTCGCTCAGTGCCGCGCCCCGATGATTCCGCCATCGGTTGGGGTGTGACAGATTGGTATCAGAGCCATAACTATAGGGAATTAGGCAAGACTCGACCTAGTCCGGGTCGAAGTCTTAGAGACCTAGACTATAGTTGAGAACCAACAGACCAACTCACGCGTGTGCGTAATTTCGTCGCTATCACTCACTCTTTTTCTAGCACCACACTCGAATTTTCAAGCTTTGAACAAGCAATAAGGCCGAGAATAGGTGTGAAAACCGCAAACTCTCGACTAAAGTTGCCTAATCAGCTTGCGTTTTAGCTACAAAAGAGGAGAATTATACCAAGTTAGGAGTGAAATCCACATTTTGATGAATAATCTCCTCAACTTTTATCAAAAACAAGGACGGAAGTTGTAAGATAGGGGTGAAACCCTAACCTTGACGACTCGTCCCGCTTATATACAAAACTCCACCAAAGTTCGATGTATTCCAACGGTCTAGAGGCACAACCAAACCAATGGGAATTGCGCCAGCACCCAAGAGTCGAGGCAAAGGCATAGTCCTGGAGGTCGTTGTGCAGGATCCTAGCGAATAGTCGAGCTACTTTGGTTAGTCGAAGTCTATTAGCCATAGACAATCTACCTCCGATTTATCGATCTTTATGAAAATTTTAATGTATTTTCCGTTATTTGTTAACATTTTGAGATACTATTGGTTTCGACCCAACACTAGTGCTTCTGCCGAAACACAAAACCCACACAACTCATCGCTAGCAACAACGGGAACAGCTAGAATACTTTGTACGCTCGTAGGTACTTTAGTAATTAGGTTATATGTGTTCTTGTCATTGTGCTTACGTGATTAGGAACATTGTGCTCTATGTGATTATATGATTCTGTGCAGTTCTGTGAATTTGTGATTTTATGCGTTTACATGGTACGTGTTACTGAGCTTTAGTAGTCCTAGACGTGTGAGGTGAGATTCGAATACATATGTTGAGTTTCCATGGCGGTGTCTATTGCAGACAATGTCGTCTGGATCCCATCATCGGCTCTCTCGTCAGGAAAAGAGGGACAGACGCCTTGCGTCCATCGTCGCGAAAGCGGTAGCAAAGGCTGTGAGCGGTGTCTGCGAGAATGCCAGCAAGTCATCCGAGGAATCAAGGACTGAAGGTCCCAAAGCTGCTGCGAGACCTTTCAGTTTCAAACAATTCAAGTCATGTGGGCCGAAAGAATTCACAGGCGAAGGAGGTCCTACTGCTCTATTCCACTGGTTTGACTCTATCGAGGTCACTCTACGACAAAGTGGTTGCCCTGATGACCTTCGAACTCTGAATGCTACCGGCGTCTTTCAGTCCCGTGCTCTGGACTGGTGGACGGCCGAGAGGAACAAGAGAGGGAATGATGCAGCCTACGGTTTGTCGTGGGATGAGCTCAAGGGAGTCATGCTGGAGGAATTCTGCCCTCCTCACGAGCGTCAAAAGCTTGAAGATGAATTTTGGCACATACATCAGAAAGATGGAGACAATGCTGGTCTCACTGCTCGCTTCAAACAGCTCAGCATTATCTGTCCTGACCAGGTCAAGACCCCTGAGATGACCATCAAGAAATACATCCGAGCCCTGCCCGACTGCGTTGCTGATTTCGTGCAAGCGGCTAAGACTACCACGATCGAAGAAACCTATCTGCTGGCCGCTGAAATCAATGACAAAAGGGTCAAGGCTGGGATGTGGGATAAGACCTCCAAGCATCTACATCAAGCCACTGCTGCTACACCAACTGCTGAACCCACGTCCTCAGGCAACAAGAGAAAGAACAAGAGAAAGAACAACTCCACCAACAAGAACTGTGCGATTTCTGCTGCACCGATCCAAGCGGTACCTGCTCAACAGCGTCAAGTAGTGGCGCCTGTGGCCAATGCACCGCCTGCAAAGCGTGCATATACTGGACCACACCCACCCTGCCCTACTTGCACCTATCATCATCCAACTGCTATTCAATGCCGCTTCTGTGCTCATTGCAACGTCTACGGCCACTTTACTGCCAACTGCCGTATTCGTCAAGCTCCTGCCAATCAAGCCCTACTCACTGCCCCACAGGGTCAACAAGCGCCTCCGGCACCCGCAGTCAAAGCCAGAGCATGCTTCATATGTGGCGACCCGAACCATTTCGCCAACATGTGCCCGAACAGGGTGGTGAAACAGGAACCCCAGCAGCAACAGCAGCAACCACAGCAACAGCAACAGCAGCAACCACAGCAACAGCAACAGCAGCAGCAACAGGCCGCACGTGCCAAAACTTTCAATCTCAACGTGCGTCAAGCCCAGGCCGACAACAACGTGGTCAATGGTACGTTCCTTGTGAATGGTATTTATGCTTCATGTTTGTTTGATACTGGAGCCGATAATTGCTTTGTGTCACTCGAATTTGAGAAACTCCTTAGTCGTAAGCGCTCTCGACTCCCCTCTGCATTCGAAGTTGAAGTCGCTACCGGAAGAACCGTCGCTGTAAACTCTGTTATTCGTGATTGCACACTCGAGCTCAACAATCACATCTTCTCAATCGATCTTATCCCAATGCAACTAGGAAGCTTTGATGTCATAGTAGGCATGGACTTTCTTCGCGAAAACCATGCCGAAGTTGTGTGCTTCGATAAAATGATTCGTTTTTCCCTCGCCAACGGGGATTCATTGTGCGTCTATGGAGATACTACTTCGAAGGGTCTCAAACTTATATCATGCCTACAAGCCAGCAAGTACCTCCGTAAGGAGTACAGGGCCTTCTTGGCCCATGTCGTAGCAGCGGAGAAGGAAAAGAAAGAGAAGAAGAAAGTGAAGGACGTTCCAGTGGTTCGAGAATTCCCTCGAGTTTTTCCCGAGGATCTTCCCGGACTACCTCCAAAGCGTGATATCGATTTTCGCATTGACCTTATTCCCGGAGTGAATCCTATTGCCAGAGCTCCCTACCGACTTGCGCCGTCCGAAATGCGTGAACTCTCAACCCAACTCCAGGAATTGCTTGAAAAAGGCTTTATTCGCCCGAGCACCTCTCCGTGGGGCGCACCAGTCCTTTTCGTCAAAAAGAAGGATGGGACGTTCCGGATGTGCATCGATTACCGGGAATTGAATAAGTTGACTATCAAAAATCGCTATCCTCTGCCTCGAATCGACGATTTGTTTGATCAACTACAGGGCGCTACGTGTTTTTCGAAGATCGACCTGCGTTCCGGATATCATCAGCTACGTATACAGGAGGAGGATATTCCCAAAACAGCGTTTCGCACTCGTTACGGGCATTATGAATTCGTTGTCATGCCTTTTGGCCTGACCAATGCACCAGCTGTTTTCATGGATCTGATGAATCGAGTGTGTAAACCGTATCTTGACCGTTTCGTCATCGTGTTCATCGACGATGTCTTGATCTATTCCAAAACGAGATCCGAACACGCGCAGCATCTACGTTTGGTTCTCGAGTTACTTCTGGGAAACCAACTCTACGCCAAATTCTCCAAGTGCGAATTTTGGCTGGGGGAGGTTCAATTTCTGGGTCACATCGTAAATAGTCAGGGCATTCACGTCGATCCTGCGAAGATTGAAGCTGTTAAGAGCTGGGTTACGCCTAAGAACCCGACTGAAGTCCGTTCCTTTCTCGGACTGGCGGGCTATTATCGACGATTCATCGAAGGATTCTCGAAGATTGCTGTACCACTCACTTCTCTCACTCATAAAGACCAGCCCTTTTTCTGGGGAACCAAACAAGAGTCTGCCTTTCGAACCCTCAAATACATGCTTTGCAATGCCCCTGTTCTCACGCTACCCGACGGAAACGATAATTTCATTGTCTACTGTGATGCTTCTAACCTTGGCCTCGGTTGTGTCTTAATGCAACGAGACAAAGTTATTGCTTACGCATCCCGCCAACTCAAAATCCACGAGAAGAACTATACAACCCACGACCTCGAACTAGGCGCAGTTGTCTTTGCATTAAAGATTTGGCGACACTACCTGTATGGTACCAAGTGTACGATCTTCACCGATCATAAGAGCCTACAACATATTTTTAATCAGAGGGAACTAAATATGCGTCAACGCCGATGGGTAGAACTTCTCAACGATTACGACTGCGAGATTCGTTATCACCCAGGTAAAGCAAATGTTGTTGCCGACGCACTTAGCAGACGGAGTTATCTGCTTAGCACTCGAAATGTTCAAGCCCAGCACAATCTCGAAGCTCTTATTCGCGACGCCCAGCATGCATGTTTCAACGAGCGCACCCTGAAGAAAGAGAGAATCTACCACGACGGAGCCCAACTTGTGAGCAAATCAAACGGGATATTCCATTTCCTAGACAAAATATGGATTCCCAAGCGAACCAACCTGCGACAAATCATCATGGACGAAGCCCACAAATCCCGATACTCTATTCATCCCGGTGCTGACAAAATGTATCATGACCTTCGATATAGGTACTGGTGGCCGGGTATGAAGCGGGATATCGCTCTCTACGTCGGAAGATGCCTAACGTGCGCTAGAGTCAAGGCCGAACATCAACGACCCTCTGGCTTGCTCGAACAACCTCCAATTCCCATGTGGAAGTGGGAGAGCATAGCTATGGATTTCGTAACCAAGCTTCCAACCACGTCATCAGGTCACGACAGCATTTGGGTTATCATTGACCGTTTGACCAAATCAGCCCACTTTCTGCCAATACGAGAGGACTACAAGGTGGAACGATTAGCCCGAATCTACACCGACGAGATCATTTGTCGACATGGGACGCCTCGTGACATCATCTCTGACCGTGATGCTCGGTTCACTTCGCGATTGTGGGGAACGTTTCAAACGGCCCTAGGTACGACGCTTAATCTAAGTACCGCGTTCCACCCACAAACTGACGGTCAGAGCGAAAGAACGATTCGCACGCTTGAAGACATGCTCCGTTCATGTGTTTTAGATTTTGGTGGTAATTGGGATAGACACCTTCCGTTAGTCGAATTCTCGTACAACAACAGCTACCAGGCTAGCATCCAGATGGCTCCTTTCGAAGCCTTATACGGAAGAAGATGTCGATCGCCTATTGTGTGGCACGAGATCGGTCACTCGCAACTAACCGGTCCGGAACTACTACAAGAAACGACAGACAAAATCTTCCAAATTCGGGACAACCTAGCGAAGGCTCGAGATAGACAGAAGCTTCTCGCCGATAAAAAGCGCAAGCACCGTGAGTATGGCATTGGTGACTACGTACTCCTAAAGGTATCACCTTGGAGGGGTGTAGTCCGATTTGGCAAAAAGGGGAAACTTGCGCCTCGGTATGTGGGACCTTTTAAGATTCTGGAAAGGATCGGAAAAGTCGCCTACAGACTCGAATTACCGGAAGAACTTCACAATGTCCATCCAATCTTCCACGTGTCAAACCTCCGAAAGACCATCTACGAACCAGCCGTACATGTTCCTCTAGACGATTTACGAGTGAATGAAACATTGCACTTCGTGGAAAAGCCTGTCGAAATCATGGATCGCCAAACCAAAGAACTCAGGCGCTCACGCATTCCCATTGTGAAAGTCCGGTGGGAAGGCAAACAAGGCGCGGAGTTCACTTGGGAACTCGAAAGCGACATGAAGGCAAAGTATCCACAGCTGTTTAACGAAGAAGTAACGTCCAGCTAAGTAAGGCAAGGTGGCAATATTGAAAACAACGTGTATTCGAGAGAGATTTCAGAGAATTTGAAATATGACAATATGTATGGAAGCCAACAGAAACCGCCGAAACTAATGAAGATTGAATATTATAAATAGAATCACGTCTTTAGTACATTCTTGTGCATCGATCCCACTCGTGCACAAATTCCGCACGTCGTACGAGTCGGATCGCAACCGAAGCGAATTCAAACTAGAACCCACAATGATCAAGGTTTTGAAAGAAAAAAGGGAAAAAGGATTTTGAAAATGAAAAATTAAAGATTGAAAAAGATTTCTCTCGAACGGTTTCTTAGGCTTTTAAATCAGCCGATTTTAACCGCAAAATCCTGGTTAATTTGGCGATTCTCCACACGTGATTCACGAATTTGTTACAGCTTCCGGCTTAATTTCGGGACGAAATTTCCTAAACAAGGGGAGGCTGTAACACCCCGTGTTTTCACGAGTGAAAGTCAAAGTCAAGGTCAAAGCCAACGACCGATTTCGCGCGACGTGACTCGTAGAATTGTTTCTATTATATTTAGATTATGTGGAGTAAATGTCGTACATTACAATAATCAAGCCTCACCAATCATATTTCGATCGATCTACGACTGTGAACAATAGGAAGTAACAATGCGATAAAGATAATCAAGCAAGCTAATCAAATCGACACCAAATCGTAACTCGAATTTCGTATTTTATTTGTCAGTTATACGTGTGTGTGTGCCTTACGTGTTACTTGTGCATGTTTATTTTATGTTGTGTGGTGATAATCAAGCGAACTCAATCGAACTCGAAGTCTAACTCGAATATGATCGAACCCGAACTCGAATCCCGATTCGAACCGTATAAGAAGTAGTTGGGACTGAAAGTAATTTGAATTAGGAAACCCTATCAAACCGCTCGTAAATCCGAGCCGAATCAACATCGCATCGAGCTCGCCCAAGGTGGTGGCATCCGCACGGATGGCCCATCCGCACGGATGGCCAATCCGCACGGATTGCCAGTCCGCACGGATGGCCAGCCCGCGCGGATAACCTGCCCGGGTGCGTGCCGTGCGCACGGCTCACCCCCTTTCCCTTTTTGGCATCCTATAAATACACGGGTCACTCTCCACTTTTTCCACTTTTGGCAAGTGACGTCCGAACCACACGCATTCTTCACCTTTTCTCAGATTTCTCTCAATCCAGGTAAGATCTCGCACTGATTCTTGTACATCTTTAATCACTACACGATTCTACACACTTCTATCTTTCGAATCTTCAATTCTAACCATGAAATCATCCGGATTTGAGGTAATCATGGGTGACGTCATCATGAAGTTCGTAAGAACTTCATGCTTGGCCTCATTCCACCAAAAATATCCCAGATCTAAACGATTTCTACAAGTTTTTACAATAAATCCACATAGATCTAAACTTTTCTAAGGATAAAAGAGTTGAAAGAAATGAATCTAATGTTCTCTCCTTCTTTTACCCTTAAAACCGGTACAAATCCGATCAGTCCTAGTGTTTTGCTCGTCAATAGTGATACCCTAGTTCCAGATCTGGAGTTGTACCCTAGACAACTGATTTCGGGGTTAACCGGGACGACCGTTCAGAGTCGCCGGCAGGCCGAGTTAGGGTGGTTCCTAACCGGTCTAGTCACGCGGGTGGGAACACAACTCCAAGTGGTTGCCACGTAATCAGAACGTCTCGATAAACGACAACAGAAACCAAGTGTAGACGAACGGAACAACCAGAGCAGTTGTCCGCACGGACAGGCTACCCGCACGGACTAGCCACCCGCACGGACAAGCTGTGCGCACGGGTTACCATCCGCACGCACAGGTCATACGCACGGGTTGCCACCCGCACGGACTACCCTTGGGACCCACTTTCCAAGCGAGGTTTGAGTATCGACGAACGAGCAATCCGGACAGACGACCTCTGAATGGATTACTCATCGGATCATGAGATACTAAGGCCTTAAAATGAAAATCGAGCAAACCCCACCCGCACGGCCAAGCCGTGCGCACGGACGGGCTATCCGGACGGATTGACTCTGCCCGCGCGCACAGGCTGTCCGCACGGACTACCATACGCACGGACCACCGTCCGCGCGGCCGGCTTGAAAGGTAGAAACACTTTGGTGTTTTCTAAATGCTACAACGAAAACTCCAAAGCACAAGCCATCATACACAAACACATCTTAGGAAGAAACAATCCACTTGGACGTTTATCCACACAAGCAATCTAACCATACGGGTAAGTCGTCCGCACGTATAACTCGTCCGCACGGGTTGCTACCCGCACGGACAGTCACACGCACGGATGACCTATCCGGATGAAAC
The DNA here is from genome assembly GCA_030545235.1 of Helianthus tuberosus. Lineage (NCBI taxonomy): Eukaryota > Viridiplantae > Streptophyta > Magnoliopsida > Asterales > Asteraceae > Helianthus > Helianthus tuberosus. The sequence continues at coordinate 19,481 of JARYGA010009831.1, read as the reverse complement.
ACCATCCGCACGCATCACCATCCGTACGGATAGGTCATGCGCACGGATGACCCCTATTCACGGACAACTGAACCGCACGATCAGTCATCCTACCCACTCTCGCTTGTACTGTTTTACGCGTCACTTATTGTTACGTTATCGAATCTATTCAGGCTAATCGCACTCGCTGTAAAGCGCTCCCTTCAATCCATATCGCTGTGAGTATACTCGAACCCTTTTTGCTTTAGCACTTTTGGGTGTTACATACGTTACAACTATTCAAACTACAACTATCACACTACTCAAGCTATTTTAACGCTTAACCATTATCGCATGTTATACGTGGCTTATGAATGCTTGTTTGTTATGTTTACACATGGAATGCTGTCTACCTGCCTTAGCAACGATAGTACTATAGTTTGGACTCAGCACCCGTTTCCACGGGGGTTGTTAAGGATCTTTTACTTGCATGGATTACAGTGGTAATCGTGTATTGCGAACTGCCTCGGGCAGTCAACCCGCAGTCATTGGTATCGATGGATCTATGTCGATAACTAACGTGCTTCATTTCACTATGTGTACGTGCCGGTTATGCGTAAACGAATTCGAACTCTATATGCTATTATCAAACTTGTATGCTCACCTTTACATTTTATGTATTGACATTATTTTAACGTATGTGACAGGTGCCTAGGTTGTTTATATGCTTCTCGGGCTGTGATGAAATTGAAGCTAGGAACTGGAGTGTAACACCTCGAAAAATTCGGGTTCTATAATAAAACGACACGTGTCATGTCAGACAAAACGCGTTGGAAACCCGGATTTAATAAAGATGTTTCGGTAGGAATTAAAGTGGCGTCATGTTAAACTGTTACCTCTGAACGACCTAAATTTTTTTTTTAATCCCAAGACCCGATTAAATGCAATACACATCTTTTATGCCCAGTTTGCACAGAATTATTGTCAAGAAAGGAAAAGTCAAATGCATGATGTGATCCCATGATGAAATGAATGATAAACCGTCATTTACGACTCTTATGTATGCAATCAAGTGAATTAATGGATGATGGTAGGGTATGTTACAGTATTAGACACTTATTGGAGGTTTCCTACTGATAAAATAAGTCCCAAAGTCGATAATTGATGTCCCAAAAGTCGTGCAAGTTGTTACCTTTACGAATCTTCAACAAACGACAACAATTTTGTCTCAGGAAGGGGCTAGCGCACCGCTACATACGTAGCGTAACGGTGCGCTACCATTGATGAGTCAGAAAGCCCAAAGTAGCGGGCTAGCGCACCGCTACATGTGTAGCGTAACGGTGCGCTAGCTGTGCCCAGAAGCAGAAAAACAGGCAGCAGCCTGTATATCGCGATTGTCACCCTTTAGGCCGGTTTTCTTGCATGTGCATGAACCTTAGACTCCCCCTACATGCTATGGACATGTGTTTAGCATTTGTGGATGGCCCTAGACCTTGTTGTCAACATGTGGTGGTGCATAACCCTTGTATATAAACCCGCATATGTTGCAAACATTCCCCATTCCACTTCTGAGCATTTGAGGAGCATCCAAGCTGATCAAGGGTCTTCCTAAACATCAATTAATCACCTTGTAAGTGCTCTAATCTTTCCTTAGTCAATTACTTAGCATAATTAGTTTAAAAGTCAAACTGAGTTTGACTTAGCGATAAGTAGACGATGGTTTAGCCATACGTCGAAATTAGTGTAGAGCTAAGTAGGTATTTATATGAGTATTAAACCCTTGAAAGGGTTCCTACTGATTCAAATCATAAAGTATTCGTTTGTCGAGTCAAACAAGAACCGAAAAAGTCAACAGAACTTCATTTTACAAATAAACGCGTAATTATCAATCCGGGTAACGTATAATCTGTTTTGACACATAAATAACTTGATGATAAGTATAAGAACTTGTCTAGGCTTGTTTGGTTCGTCAACTTTCGGTTTAAACCTCGGTTCGGAACCGAAGAACACAAAGCTTTGACTTTTGCGTTGACTTCAGTTCTGACCCGTTTTAGTATGATTTGATAGTGCCTTAAAGTTCCATTAGGACTTGGTTACATGTTAGAACAAACCTCTGAGTTTGAAATGTTGATTACACGGTTCGTTTGCGCGTTCCGTTAAATGCTTAGAAGTTGACCAAAATGCCCTTTCGAACTTAAAACGAGATTTTTGACAATGTGAGTGGCCAAGGACCTTGGCTACTGAATAATAAGCATGTCCGTAAAATCCTACATCAATCCGAGGTCTAGATTGTGATTTATGAGCATTATCGTGTTTAACGAGCTTTTAAGTAGTTAAACGGCATAATTAGCGCATAGCCCACCTAAACCCGATTTTTGGTATCAAGATTTATACCTACCGATGTTAAATAATATTTTAGGATTTATAAATATTTTTAATGATTTTTAGGCTGAGTTTATAAAGGGTTAGTGCATTGATTCAGTAATTACTGAATTAAACTTTTTAACGCATAAAATGAGTTTTACATATCCAAATGACGCAAGGCTTTTTGCTACTGATTCAAAATAATAAATAGAATATTTTGAACTATAAAAACTGATTAAAAACTCAGATTTTGTATCTAAACCCAAAAATCGCTTAAAACCGTTAATTACACGTTTTAAGCGAAAAGTACGAGTTAAAACCTTTATAAACATACAAGACTCATTGCCTACTGATGTAACTTAGTAAAATGTGTATTTTTACAGATTACATCAGTCCCGAATTCAGACCTACGTTAAAACTCTTTTATAACCTTCAAAATGACCAAAATACCCCTACGGGGCTTAGTTGGCAATTAATCTCGTTTTGGGCATAATGGAAGATATCGTAATGATATCACAACATATATAAAGCATATCAACATTAGTAACCTGTCCCGGACTCTCTAGATTAACCGTTACGCGTTAATCGCGTTCGGTTCGGTTATGTAACTAGTTTACGTATAAATAACCGAAACGGGTCAAACCTTAACGGTTTTATCTCAAAATCCAGAATGTGAATAATAAACCCATATTAAACAAGTCTCTGAACTTGTCGGGTCTAAATCACATTCTATCCGGTCTTCGCTTAATCGTGCGTACGAACCGTATCTTTGAAACTAGCCGGTCTAAGCCTAAGCTTAATTAAGAACCGCTAGGATTCTAATAGGTTATATTTAACCTTCGTTCCAGATTAGGAGAACAGTAAAAGCTACCTGCTATTTGATTATTGTGACTATACTTTGCATCAAGGTAAATACTTTTAACTTATTTTCCCTATACGGGCTTGGGTTACGGTACATAGCGTACCGCTTGATCGGGCATCAAATCTTCCACGCTTAGTGGTTAATTGAATAATTTGATCGGCTCGTTTAAACAGATGTGTTTACTTTACAGCCTTTGGGGGGGTTAATGACCATGTCCCGGATATCCTCGGCATTATCTTACGAGATTGCCACGACCTGAGCACGGGGTGTAGGCGTACTCCCGTGTATAACTCACTTACAGTGGTGTGTCTATTGATCTTTAACCCGGATACGTCCGGGCTACTGAACGCATAAGTAACACGTAATTCGTTCACAAGATTATTATATATCAAAATAATTCTCCCAAGTTAAACAAAATGTTTATGCCATGTGCATCCAAACCAATTTTCAATCATTTTATAAAATGAGTCAGTTGAATGTATTTACCAGTGTAAACTGACGTATTTTCCCAAAAAGATTAAATGCAGGTACTAGGCGTAATAGGCTGGGAGTCTCCTAAGCATCACTAGAAGTCTCGCAAACTTAAGATGCCGATGTCTGTTGAACCATAAACAATATTTTTATTATTCGATCCTACTGTGGATAAACACCGGATAATTGTGACTTTGTTTACAATAAATAAATTCGGTTGTATCTTATTTAATTTGCTTCCGCTGTGCATTATTATATTGTGTTGTTTGACTATTACGTTGCCAACCACGTCACGGTACTCCCCCACCGGGCCCACCGGTGACACGTGGAAATCGGGGTGTGACAGGTTGGTATCAGAGCCAACACTGAGTGAATTAAACACTAGCCTTTTGTGTTTAATCTCAGTTACACAATTGCACATATATAAACTTTTGAGTCTAGACTTATAACATAGGACAAATTCCACCTTATTCGGTTTTTGTTTTGTCCTTTAAAATTTTATATTTGCTATTGTTATCTCATGCTTTATTGACAGGAATAACAAAATGCCGCCAAGATTTTTGAGAACAAGAGGACGTGGAAAGGGGCCAGTATCCGCCCCCAACGACCACGAAGCAGGACCTTCGAATACACGAGGTCCTATTCCCGCCGAGAGTGATGGTACTCGACGGAACCAGAGAGGTCTAGTTCAACCAGCAAGACGGTCGACTTCGAACAGCTCGACGACTCCCGCCCAGGACTCCTACGGGCCACACTCGGAAAATGAGCCTGGAGACTCGCACCGTTCGCACATACCGTTACAGCGGTCAATGTCGCACCGCTCTTTTGGAGACCCCACTCCATTCTTCCGAGGCCGGTTTAACCCGGCAGATTATTTACAAGAACCAGTGGGTTTCAACCCATTGGGACCGGAGGACCATTTCTCTGGAGGCAATGATATGGAAGAGGAAGACGACCCCGAAGAACCCGCATCAGGAACTCCCAACCACCCAATCGAGGTCTCGGATAGTTCCATTTATCACGGACCACCCTATAGTGGTCCAGATAGCTTCCAGGCTATCTTTACTCAGCACGAATGGTACTATACGCCTTCACACCATTCGTCGCCGCATCAGCAGCAGCAGCCACACTATTCTTCGCCTCATGAGCAGCAGCAGCATCATCAAGATTCCTCAGGGAATCACCAGTTTGTGGCAGTTACGCCACCACCTCCTCCGCCACCAGTTCAACCGGCGCCTCCGCAACCGCAAAGACATAGGAGAACCGGAGCCCGGATGTCCACACGAAGAGAAGAGTTTCATTTCAGCTCTCCTCTACAATCAAGTGGCAGAAATTATCAGCCGCTTCCAGAAGATCCACAAATGGGTGGACCATCAAACCCCTTCGCGCAACAACCGACACCAATGGGTTTTGATAATCAGATACCAGCATACACGGGTCCTTCGATGTATAACCCGTTTGAGCTACCGACCCACACTAACCCCGGTTACGCTGAAGCAGACCCATACCTGGTAGCTGCTAATTACAATGCTCTTAACCCTGATGGACCGTATGGGGGTCCTTGGGGAGTAGGGTACCCAGTCCAAGGGTACCAGATGCCTACACAACCCCCGTTTTACCAACAACCCCCGCCGTCTCTACAAATGTCGCCACCACTGCATCAGGAGATCCTGCAAAGTATTAGAGAGGTGCGACATGAGGCACGGGAAGATCGACGGCGCAACCAGGGAATGTTCAAGACCTTGACGAACTTAATCAAGGGAAAGAGCAAGAAGGATCAGTAAATCCTTTATGTGTATATGTCTACTTTAAAATTAAGTCCCAGCGTGGACATTTAGGTGTGGATGTTTGTTGTGTGTATTGACCCCTACGTGGGTCTCTCTTTCTATAAACCCCTACGAGGGTAAGTTGTATGTTTAGTCCCTACGTGGACTTATGTTTGTTTAAGTCCCTACGTGGACAATTGTTAGTGTGTTAACCCCTACGTGGGCATATCTTCTGTAAGACCCCTGCGTGGGCATGTTATTATGTTGTAGCTCCTACGTGGGCAAATTTCATGTGTGAAAGACCCGTTTAGGGCGATATGTAATGTTGTTGTAAATTATTGGAGTGTTGTTTTATAAATTTCATGTTTGCCATTTGTGCACATATAATAATTATACATGAATTAAATAAATTAAAAATCATTCCTTTTAATCTACCTAAGTAATCATTTAATTAAGAATCTTTAAGTGTGAAACCTAGCCTCGTGTCAAATATAAGACCGGGCCAAAATGGTAAGACCGGTTTAAAAGATTCAAATCTCTGTTAACATCTTAAAACATGTTAACACTCCTGGCAGAAGTGATTCGTTAAAAATCACATGTCATTTTTAAATGAATAAGGATTCTTTAGAAGGTTCCTAATCCAGTATAATGATCTCTGAATCCTGGATTTACATCATCAATTAAGGTGATCATATTTAACCATACGTGGTAATATAGCGCCTACGGGCCATGCTCATTTCTATATAAGCCAAAAGACAGTGGTAGCTAGGACTCCCTGTCTAATAAAGGTAATGAACTAGGTTCAAACCTTAAAAGTCTTGATTCTCTGAAATCATAGTTTATTAAATTGTCCATGTGACCAAGCCTTATGTGCTAAAATATATATATTATTATTGTTTCGTGTTTAGGATAAATTTTAATTGAAATCCTAAATTAATACGATTGGTAAGTTAACCAAATAGGGTCTCTGTTACCATGGTTAACGAGTTACCCTAAGGGGTAATTCCATAATAAACTTTCAAATAAAATATTGTTCTTGTTTTCTGTAACAGTTCAATATAAATGGCAAATTCTAATGAAGTCAATAGCCATCCTGTGGCGCCAAATGAAAACGCCCAGATTACATTGACGGGCGCCGAACTAAAAGCTATCATTGATGGTGCTGTCACTCAAGCCTTGGATAGGCAATATGAAGAGTATAGTGGTACCCGGAGTAGGACACACTCTGTATCACGCTCAAAGCCAAGAACACATTCAGAGGCTCATAACAAGCCTCCTCCCAAGAAGAACGGACCTAAGAAAGACGGTGATGACCGTCAGTCCACCAACAATCAAAGTGACCCATCCCAGCACTTGGTACTGCATCAAGGACCCCGTAACAAGGGTTGCACTTACAAATACTTTGTGTCTTGCAAGCCCCGGGATTTTACAGGGGAAAAGGGGGCCGTTGATTGCATGACGTGGCTGGATGAAATGGACACAGTGGTGGACATAAGCGGGTGCTCTGAACGGGATATAGTGAAATTTGTCTCACAGTCCTTCAAAGGTCAGGCGTTGGCTTGGTGGAAGGCTCTGATGGAGGCTTCCGGAAAGATTCCGTTGTATAGTATGACGTGGGATCAATTCATCGCATTGATCAAGGAAAATTTCTGCCCTCAACATGAGGTGGAAAAGATCGAATCAGACTTTCTAGCACTGGTGATGAAGAACCTCGACTGTCAGGCTTATCTGACAAGCTTCAATACACTATCCCGGTTAGTACCTTATTTGGTAACCCCGGAGCCTAAAAGGATTGCTCGTTTTATTGGTGGGTTGGAACCCGAGATCAAGGCCAGTGTTAAAGCTTCTCGGCCAGTTACCTTCAGGTCTGTAACTGACCTTTCCTTATCCCTCACACTTGATGCGGTCCGTCAGAGATCGCTGAGGAATAAGGATACTGAGAAGAGGAAACGAGAAGATGATGGTTCGCGTTGGTCGAACAAGAAACACCGTGGGAGCGGTGATCGCAAGAAGGGAACGGAGTCGAGGAAAGATGGGCATCGTTCTGATGAGAAGCCTACGTGCAAAACTTGCAAGAAAAAGCACTTTGGAAAGTGCAGATTCGGATCAAACTCGAATAACGAGTCAAGGTCTTTTGCTTGTGGTTTGTTCAAATCCAAGGAACACAAAACCTTGGATTGCAAGAAGATGAAAGATGCGACGTGCTATCGTTGCAATGAGAAGGGCCACATAAAGACTAACTGCCCCAAGAACAACAAGAAGCCTGAGGAGGCTAAGAAGACTAACGCCAGAGTCTTCAGGATGGATGCGCAGGAGGCTGTGCAAGATGATAACGTCATAACAGGTACATTCCTTGTAAATGATGTCTTTGCAAGAGTACTGTTTGATTCAGGCGCAGATAAGTCTTTTGTGGATCATAAATTTTGTAAATTGCTGAATTTACCTGTCAAAACCCTAAGCGTAAACTATGAGGTAGAGTTAGCAGATGGTACCATAGAAACCGTCTCTACTGTGTTAGATGGATGTACTATATCCATTAAGAACCATTCTTTCCCTCTGTCTCTACTTCCGTTTAAATTAGCTGGTTTTGACATAGTTCTGGGTATGGACTGGTTATCTCATAACCAGGCCCAAATCGTTTGTAAACAGAAACAAGTAGTAATAAAGACTCCGCCTGGTGAGTCACTTACCATTCGGGGAGATACCCAGTACGGACTGCCTGAGCAGGTGACTATGCTCAAGGCTTCCAAGTGTTTGAAGAGGGGATGTGTCATTTACATGGCGCAAGTGATTTTGGAGGAACCTAAACCGAAGTTAGAAGACATCCCTGTCATTTCTGAATACCCAGGAGTGTTTCCTGAAGATCTACCTGGCCTACCACCAGATAGACAAGTCGAATTCAGGATCGATATCATTCCCGGAGCGGCACCAGTTGCCAGAGCACCGTACAGATTGGCACCCACCGAAATGAAGGAGTTGCGGACGCAGCTAGATGAACTGCTGGCTAAGGGTTTCATTCGACCTAGTTCATCTCCTTGGGGAGCGCCAATCCTGTTTGTCAAGAAGAAGGATGGGTCGATGCGTCTGTGCATCGACTATCGCGAGCTTAACAAAGTCACGATCAAGAATAGATATCCATTGCCCAGAATCGACGATTTGTTCGATCAGCTTCAGGGGGCAAGTTACTTCTCAAAGATTGATTTGAGGTCTGGCTACCATCAGTTGAAGGTCATGGATGGAGACGTACACAAGACTGCATTTAGGACTCGTTACGGTCACTACGAGTTTCTAGTGATGCCTTTTGGGCTCACCAATGCACCGGCTGCGTTCATGGATCTCATGAATCGCGTTTGCAAGCCGCACTTAGATAAATTCGTCATCGTTTTCATCGACGACATTCTCATTTATTCTAAGAACAAAGCTGACCACGAGAAACATCTTCGATGTATTCTCAAACTTCTGCATAAGGAAAAGCTCTATGCCAAATTCTCCAAGTGTGAATTTTGGCTTAGGAAAGTCCAATTTCTTGGACACGTGGTCAGTGAGCGTGGTATCCAGGTGGATCCCGCTAAAGTTGAAGCTGTTATGAATTGGCAAGAGCCAAAGACGCCAACAGAAATCCGTAGCTTCCTAGGGTTGGCAGGATATTACCGACGCTTCATTGAAAATTTTTCAAGGATTGCTGCACCCCTAACTTCCCTGACCAAGAAGAAAGTAAAGTTCATTTGGGGTCCTAAGCAGCAAGAGTCCTTCGATGTTTTGAAACAAAGGTTGAGCAACGCTCCTGTGCTTACCTTACCTGAAGGCGCTGAAGAATTTGTAGTTTATTGTGATGCATCACACACTGGCATGGGGTGTGTGCTTATGCAGAAAGGCAAAGTGATTGCCTATGCATCACGACAGTTGAAGGTGCACGAAAAGAATTACACCACCCATGACTTGGAATTGGGTGCCGTTGTGTTCGCACTAAAACTGTGGAGGCATTATCTTTATGGAATCAAGTTTGTGATCTTTTCTGATCACAAGAGCCTCCAGCATCTGTTTAACCAGAAAGAATTAAACATGAGGCAACGCCGTTGGATGGAAACTTTGAATGATTATGATTGTGAAATCAAATACCATCCCGGCAAAGCGAATGTAGTCGCTGATGCCTTGAGCAGAAAGGAAAGGGTTAAACCCATTCGAATTAACGCCAAGCGTATGGAGATAAAGAACAGTTTGATAGAAAGGGTGTTAGCTGCACAGAAGGAAGCTGTGCTGGAAGCTAACTATCCTAATGAAAAGTTAGGAGTAACTGAGGAGCAGTTAACTCTTAGCAAGGACGGAATTTTACGGTTAAACGGACGAATATGGGTTCCAATTTTTGGAGGACTCCGTGATGTCATCCTCCAAGAAGCCCATAGTTCCAAATACTCCGTTCATCCTGGAGCTGACAAGATGTACCAGGATTTGAAGGCAAATTATTGGTGGATAGGCTTGAAAAAGTCTGTGGCCGCCCATGTAGCAAAATGCTTGACATGTGCGCAAGTCAAAGCCGAGCATCAGAAACCGTCAGGTTTGCTACAACAGCCTGAACTTCCTACGTGGAAGTGGGAAATGGTAACTATGGATTTTATTACCAAGTTACCCAAGACAAGGAAAGGCAATGATACAATATGGGTCATAGTTGACAGACTGACTAAGTCAGCTCATTTCTTACCCATCAAGGAGACTTATAGCTCCGATATGTTAGCCCAGTTATATGTTGATAAGATTGTAGCCCTACACGGCATACCTGTAGCTATTATCTCTGACCGGGATACTAGATACACGTCACATTTTTGGAAAAGTTTCCAACAATCTTTGGGCACACGTTTGAACTTTAGTACGGCTTACCATCCTCAGACAGACGGTCAGAGTGAGCGTACCATTCAAACGTTGGAAGACATGCTACGTGCATGTGCGATCGAATTAAAAGGTAGCTGGGATAAGAACCTACCATTGATCGAGTTCTCCTATAACAATAGCTACCATACCAGCATTAAGGCTGCGCCTTTTGAGGCATTATACGGTAGAAAGTGTAGATCGCCAGTTTGTTGGGCGGAAGTTGGAGAAGTCCAGTTATCAGGACCAGAAATCGTGTTTGAAACGACGGACAAGATTGTCCAGATTCGTAACAACCTCCAAGCTGCCCGGAATAGGCAGAAGAGTTACGCGGATCCAAGTCGTAAGGATTTTCACTTCGAGGTAGGTGACAAAGTCCTACTTAAAGTGTCACCATGGAAAGGGGTGATGCGATTCGGTAAGAAAGGCAAACTAAGCCCGAGATACATAGGACCTTTCGAGGTTATTGAACGTGTCGGGTCTGTTGCCTACAAGTTGAACTTACCGGAAGAGCTCAGTGGAATTCACAATGTGTTCCACATCTGCAATCTAAAGAAGTGTTCCGCTGACGATTCACATGTCATGCCACATACAGATGTACAAATAGATAAGAGCTTAACATTTGTTGAAAAACCTTTGTCGATTGAAGATCGACAGGTAAGGAAGCTTCGGAGAAAGCATATACCTTTTGTGAAGGTCAAATGGGATGCCCGTAGAGGTCCCGATTTCACGTGGGAGTTAGAAGCCACCATGAAAGAAAAGTACCCTTACTTGTTTCAGTAAATCTCGGGTCGAGATTTATTTTAAGGGGGTGAGGATGTAACACCTCGAAAAATTCGGGTTCTATAATAAAACGACACGTGTCATGTCAGACAAAACGCGTTGGAAACCCGGATTTAATAAAGATGTTTCGGTAGGAATTAAAGTGGCGTCATGTTAAACTGTTACCTCTGAACGACCTAAATTTTTTTTTTAATCCCAAGACCCGATTAAATGCAATACACATCTTTTATGCCCTCTATGCACAGAATTATTGTCAAGAAAGGAAAAGTCAAATGCACGATGTGATCCCATGATGAAATGAATGATAAACCGTCATTTACGACTCTTATGTATGCAATCAAGTGAATTAATGGATGATGGTAGGGTATGTTACAGTATTAGACACTTATTGGAGGTTTCCTACTGATAAAATAAGTCCCAAAGTCGATAATTGATGTCCCAAAAGTCGTGCAAGTTGTTACCTTTACGAATCTTCAACAAACGACAACAATTTTGTCTCAGGAAGGGGCTAGCGCACCGCTACATACGTAGCGTAACGGTGCGCTACCATTGATGAGTCAGAAAGCCCAAAGTAGCGGGCTAGCGCACCGCTACATGTGTAGCGTAACGGTGCGCTAGCTGTGCCCAGAAGCAGAAAAACAGGCAGCAGCCTGTATATCGCGATTGTCACCCTTTAGGCCGGTTTTCTTGCATGTGCATGAACCTTAGACTCCCCCTACATGCTATGGACATGTGTTTAGCATTTGTGGATGGCCCTAGACCTTGTTGTCAACATGTGGTGGTGCATAACCCTTGTATATAAACCCGCATATGTTGCAAACATTCCCCATTCCACTTCTGAGCATTTGAGGAGCATCCAAGCTGATCAAGGGTCTTCCTAAACATCAATTAATCACCTTGTAAGTGCTCTAATCTTTCCTTAGTCAATTACTTAGCATAATTAGTTTAAAAGTCAAACTGAGTTTGACTTAGCGATAAGTAGACGATGGTTTAGCCATACGTCGAAATTAGTGTAGAGCTAAGTAGGTATTTATATGAGTATTAAACCCTTGAAAGGGTTCCTACTGATTCAAATCATAAAGTATTCGTTTGTCGAGTCAAACAAGAACCGAAAAAGTCAACAGAACTTCATTTTACAAATAAACGCGTAATTATCAATCCGGGTAACGTATAATCTGTTTTGACACATAAATAACTTGATGATAAGTATAAGAACTTGTCTAGGCTTGTTTGGTTCGTCAACTTTCGGTTTAAACCTCGGTTCGGAACCGAAGAACACAAAGCTTTGACTTTTGCGTTGACTTCAGTTCTGACCCGTTTTAGTATGATTTGATAGTGCCTTAAAGTTCCATTAGGACTTGGTTACATGTTAGAACAAACCTCTGAGTTTGAAATGTTGATTACACGGTTCGTTTGCGCGTTCCGTTAAATGCTTAGAAGTTGACCAAAATGCCCTTTCGAACTTAAAACGAGATTTTTGACAATGTGAGTGGCCAAGGACCTTGGCTACTGAATAATAAGCATGTCCGTAAAATCCTACATCAATCCGAGGTCTAGATTGTGATTTATGCGCATTATCGTGTTTAACGAGCTTTTAAGTAGTTAAACGGCATAATTAGCGCATAGCCCACCTAAACCCGATTTTTGGTATCAAGATTTATACCTACCGATGTTAAATAATATTTTAGGATTTATAAATATTTTTAATGATTTTTAGGCTGAGTTTATAAAGGGTTAGTGCATTGATTCAGTAATTACTGAATTAAACTTTTTAACGCATAAAATGAGTTTTACATATCCAAATGACGCAAGGCTTTTTGCTACTGATTCAAAATAATAAATAGAATATTTTGAACTATAAAAACTGATTAAAAACTCAGATTTTGTATCTAAACCCAAAAATCGCTTAAAACCGTTAATTACACGTTTTAAGCGAAAAGTACGAGTTAAAACCTTTATAAACATACAAGACTCATTGCCTACTGATGTAACTTAGTAAAATGTGTATTTTTACAGATTACATCAGTCCCGAATTCAGACCTACGTTAAAACTCTTTTATAACCTTCAAAATGACCAAAATACCCCTACGGGGCTTAGTTGGCAATTAATCTCGTTTTGGGCATAATGGAAGATATCGTAATGATATCACAACATATATAAAGCATATCAACATTAGTAACCTGTCCCGGACTCTCTAGATTAACCGTTACGCGTTAATCGCGTTCGGTTCGGTTATGTAACTAGTTTACGTATAAATAACCGAAACGGGTCAAACCTTAACGGTTTTATCTCAAAATCCAGAATGTGAATAATAAACCCATATTAAACAAGTCTCTGAACTTGTCGGGTCTAAATCACATTCTATCCGGTCTTCGCTTAATCGTGCGTACGAACCGTATCTTTGAAACTAGCCGGTCTAAGCCTAAGCTTAATTAAGAACCGCTAGGATTCTAATAGGTTATATTTAACCTTCGTTCCAGATTAGGAGAACAGTAAAAGCTACCTGCTATTTGATTATTGTGACTATACTTTGCATCAAGGTAAATACTTTTAACTTATTTTCCCTATACGGGCTTGGGTTACGGTACATAGCGTACCGCTTGATCGGGCATCAAATCTTCCACGCTTAGTGGTTAATTGAATAATTTGATCGGCTCGTTTAAACAGATGTGTTTACTTTACAGCCTTTGGGGGGGTTAATGACCATGTCCCGGATATCCTCGGCATTATCTTACGAGATTGCCACGACCTGAGCACGGGGTGTAGGCGTACTCCCGTGTATAACTCACTTACAGTGGTGTGTCTATTGATCTTTAACCCGGATACGTCCGGGCTACTGAACGCATAAGTAACACGTAATTCGTTCACAAGATTATTATATATCAAAATAATTCTCCCAAGTTAAACAAAATGTTTATGCCATGTGCATCCAAACCAATTTTCAATCATTTTATAAAATGAGTCAGTTGAATGTATTTACCAGTGTAAACTGACGTATTTTCCCAAAAAGATTAAATGCAGGTACTAGGCGTAATAGGCTGGGAGTCTCCTAAGCATCACTAGAAGTCTCGCAAACTTAAGATGCCGATGTCTGTTGAACCATAAACAATATTTTTATTATTCGATCCTACTGTGGATAAACACCGGATAATTGTAACTTTGTTTACAATAAATAAATTCGGTTGTATCTTATTTAATTTGCTTCCGCTGTGCATTATTATATTGTGTTGTTTGACTATTACGTTGCCAACCACGTCACGGTACTCCCCCACCGGGCCCACCGGTGACACGTGGAAATCGGGGTGTGACATGGAGTCCTAGAAACCAACGAATAATTTAGTTATGCTAAAATCTGAGTTGTCGGAACAGAATATTTGTTTAGTTTTTGTCTGTAATAACTTGTTTTACTATTTGAGACATGGTATGGGACATGTTAACTTAAATTGAATGGTAATGATGGTTGTTATGGAAACTTCTGGACAATCTGTTTCGCTCAGTGCCGCGCCCCGATGATTCCGCCATCGGTTGGGGTGTGACAGGATGGCTGATGAGGAAACGTCTTTGAGACGTGTGGGAATTCGTGAAACGTCTAATAGAGACGTTTCAGTTGGCTAGTTTGGAAAAGTTGACCGGGTCAAGGCCATTTTGGCTATTTTCCCTTAAAATTTTCAAGGTTAATGTTTTTTTTCTCATATTTATTTTCAAGTACATACTTTAGGTATTTAAGTCATAAAAAGTGTTTTAAAATGTGACTTACTATTTTATTTATTTGTTAAAATTTTCAAGTTAAATTTTTTTTCTCATATTTATTTTAACGTATACGTCCCGTTTGCGGTATGTGCATATAATATATATATGTGTGGGCGCTCGTGGGCAAAAGTGATAGTGTACTAATTTTAACGTTATGAAAATTGATTATCTTTGTGGTTTTTTAATACTATATTACTTTTAAACTGTTTTAAGTTTTTATAAACAGATCTGGAAACAAAAGAACATAAATAATAGAAGGATTGAATGAATGAGATGTGACATTATTTTAACATGATATAAAATAATCATTGTACGTAATATTTCATTCGGTTTTCATCGTGTCTTTTATGTTATGATTAAATCTTTCTCATGATAATATTTGGATTGTATCTTTTCAGTGGCGGAACCAGAACTTCTTTGTCAGGGGGTCATCATAAGACTCTCTTTTCTACCGGCTACAACTAGAGAGTCTAAAACATGTTTTTTTCCTAGAAAAAATTCAGATTGTACATATAAAAATGTTACAAATATCTATGTTCGGGGGGTCAGCGGACCCTCTTGACCTCCCTCTGGTTCCGCCCCTGTATCTTTTATGTTTTAAATTAAATATTTTGATAATTAAATATTTCTCAAGATTATATTTGGATTTATGATTAAATTTTTTTCAAGATAATATTTGGATTGTAAAAGTAATGATTTAGCAAAAAAGTACTTCAATGAGAAAAATGACAAGTTTTTTTTTTTTAAATAACAAAAATTGCGTAACGTCCCCGTCTTCCTTGATGAGAGTCACATGCAAAGCATGCATTCACTCCCATGCTTTCTTCCCCAAAACACCCACACTACATACAAATTATAGAAGAATACCGTATTATAAACATACTAACATAAAGAAAATAAAAAATAAATAAACCATCTATATATACGTGAAGAAACACGGAACTAATTTTAGGGTTAATTAGTTTGGTTTATGTTTCAATCATGATGGTTAATCTTCTTAAACTTTCCTAAGCTCCGATGTGATCCTTTCTTCCTGCAAAACGGCAACACCGTTAGCTCGTTAAGAGGGGAATATGGGGGTTTCCCTCTTAACCAGACTCCGGCGTGAGAATAAGCAACTGCTTTAAGGAAATAATTGTGTGTTAAGAGTGATAGTAGAGAGAACGGAATGTCTAACCTGTGCATTAAGGTCTCTATTTATAGCCGGAGAGGTGTAAGAGGAGATGGGCTGATGGGCCTTGGGCCGGAAGGCAACAACCAGGGAACATCCTCCTTGTCTCACTGATATCGACCGTTAGTGTCTTCTAGAAGATCTCCGGTGCTGGCGCACCATGATTGGAGCCACGTGTCCCGTTGTCGGCCTCGTTGTCCCTCTGCCATCAGCAGGTAAGTGGAGATCATGGGGCAGATGTCGCCGCTCCCTGATTGGTGCCACGTAGGCGTCCTTGTGTACTATTTGTCTCCTGCACGTCAGACGATCGTGGAGCACGATAGAGCACAGCCTGGTGGACGCTGATTGGCTCACTCTTCTGCCACTTGTACCTGTTGTACTTTCTGAAGTGTCCTTGCGCCATAAATCATGCGCGACCCTTGTTGTTCACGTAACTAGCCAGCGCAGGGTTGTAGGAGATGAAGGCTCTTATTCAGAACACTAAGTGTGAAAACTGAAGTTATCTCTTGTTTGGACCTCGCGCGAGACCAGGTTCTGCTTGAGCAGCCCGCGCGGGTCGAAGATTAATCAACTTACTGAGTAAGGAGTATGGTCCAGCGCGCGACCTAAAATAGTTTGCGCGACTTTTTGGGGCCATACCCCTTCAAGCCCCCCAGTCCAGTGCTGCTCCATGCACGAAGTATATGGTTGGAGCTCTGGACTTAGAAAAAAGAAAGTGTTGGCTTTGAAAAATGCTTTCTAGTTCTTGGTAGGTGGCGCGCGTGTAAGTGTTTGCCACTTACTACGGCGCGACTACCAGATTTGCCTGTTGGTAGTTTTGATTTTGAGTGTAAGAGCGCAGGCTCATTGGATAATCATGAATGTTGTGTGGCCTTGTATAACAATCCTAAATAAACCGACACCCTCGAATATTTTTCGATACCCTAATATATTTTAAAATATTCCAAAATGTCCCAAAATACACTCCATACGCGAAAATGGGCCCTAAATACATTAAATAGTATTAAAAATAATTAAAAATCAGGTTTTGGGTCCAAGGCGGGCCGCGTAAGCCTAAGCCCAATCCTTACGCGGGCGGTTTAAAGGTTAAAACCTGAATTCGTTGATTTTTAAGTTTAGGCGGGCCGAGTAAGCTAACCTTAACATTTACGCGGGCCACGTGAGATCAAAATGGGGCGCAGCCCGGTTTGGCCACGTGGCCCAACACCCGGCAGGTCTAGTTGCTGACCCAGCCCAGCTACGCATTGACCTGGGGTCAACGCGGGCCGCGTAGGCCCTGTCCTTGTTTTACGCGGGCCGCGAGAAAGACAGAATTCAGCACTATATAAGAATGGCATCGGCTTTCAGTTCTGATCGCTCAAATCTTTCTTTCTTACTTAATTTCTGAATAGTAGAGATAATACACGGGTATTATACCCCCTAATTAGCGAAGTTCTGCTCCGTTGTAAGTATTATAACCCCTGGATACGTATTAGATACGCTGCCCGATTGATCTAGGGTTCCGTAACGGCTGTCATGGTTCTGCCCGACATAGTCGCTGGAATGCCGTCTCGGGGAGGGTATTACTAATGTTAAAATGAGTTATTATACTAATGCGTGTACATTTGTGTAAATTATAGATTGTCACCAGGAAACCCTTACGAAAAATCTAAGACAGCAATGTGAGTAATCTCCTTTTTGTTAACAGTTTTTACAAAACCTTAACTATTTTACAATGCAATTTAGCAGTGATTGAGTCTTTGTAATTCTTCAATTACTGCCGGTATGTTGGGGTTTTGTATACAAAATTTACTACACTGTGAGTAGTAAGTCGGGACGACAATACGTTACCATTGGACAATGAGTTAGCCAATGTGTAATATGACCCACAAGTCAGGATTGACAGTACTAAAGGAGTAATTGTGTAGATATAAACATTGTAATCGCTCTCAATACTGTTTAACTTAAATTAATGTTTCTTGATTAAATTGGGATTCACTCACCAGTATTTCCCACTGACAAATGTTTTTAAAACACGTTTCAGGTAACACAATGTGAAAGCCAATTAGAAGCCAGCTGGACAGCACTGAAGGCTTGGAAAAGTGGCTATAAAAGTTACCTAAATAAAGACGGCGTTTTAATTCAAATAAAATGGGATTTGTCCCTATAAATTAGTTTGTAATAAAAACTTGGGTTTTAACCCATTTGTTTAATGTTATGAAAATGTGGTATTTTACTCTGATAAATATTTACTAACTACGGTCCTGATGAAAAATTCCGCTGCCATATTAGACAATACGAGATACCACCGAAGCTGGCTCGCGGCCGCCCGTTCCCGGGGATCAGGGATCGGGGGTTGCGACAGGAGGTGGTATCAGAGCTAAGCCACAGAGGTGTTCTGCTGACATCAAAATGTATAGTGTTAGGAAATAAATTACGGAAATACGTGCATAATTGTATTTAATTGTTATGTGTTATTTGACTATTTGTTAGTTTTCAGTATGAGCGACCAAGGACCATCTGACGCGTACCGTCAATTGTCTGGTTCGCCTAAAAGCGAAGGCACATCCTCTTCTCAGCCTGCCCTCTCAGGGTACTCTGCTGATACGGAAGAAGGAATCTTTGTGTTTAAGGCTCAGTCAGAAGAGTCATTTCCTCAGAAAAAGAGGGGATGGTTCAGTAGAGGGGCACACGAGCGTAGGAAGCGTATGAAAAAAGTTACAAGACCAGAGGGTACTAGCAGCAGCCAAGAGAGAGACAGATGCCTATGCCCAGGATATGATAAATAGGGGTATAGCCAATATTCACATCCTAGCAACCACTGCAGCTGACCCTAATCTGGAGCAAATAATAGCACCCCAACCACAGCCACCAATCCCTGACCAACCCATGGAGATAGAAAACCCTGAAAACCAAGTAGAGATGCATGACTTCAATCCGGAAGAAATACCTAGGGTACCAGCACCAAACCCCCTAGACCCAAATTACGATCCCTGGTGGGATGACGTTAGGGACTATGTGCAACGCTACCCGATACATGAAGACACACCCATGCAGAACATAGGAGCCTATCCAGGTATGGACCCTTTAGATCCCTATTACCACGATGAATACATTAGGGAGATTTTAGAAGATCCTTACCGATTTCAGGCACCTACACCCCCACACCAGGAACCCGCACCCCAGATTCCAAACCCAGTCCTAGAACCTGCACCCCTAATGAGTGCAGAAAACGTACAAGAACTTAAGACATTTGGTGAGGAAATTTTAGGGAGCAGTGAGAGAATGAGACAGGTGGGAGAGCGACTCGTCTGGAAGTACGACGAGCGCAATATGGATTTTTGGATAAATCCATATCCGTGAATATGATGGTAGAGACGGTAATAGTAATAATAATAATAATATAATAATAATATATGTGTGTACGGATGCCTACTACTATTTATTTCAGTTGGTATTGTAATTTTTATTTCAGTACTGGTGTGTAATAGATAGTATATGAATAGAGTAAAG
>JARYGA010009830.1:0-50285 GCA_030545235.1 Helianthus tuberosus | reverse complement strand
TACTCACTTCAAAATCTGATGGTCTGCTCTACTATCGTGATCGCATCTGGGTACCAGATCGCGACAATCTTCGTGATCTCATTATGAACGAGGCACACAAATCCAAGTACTCAATTCATCCTGGTGCTGACAAGATGTACCATAATCTACGTACATCCTATTGGTGGCCCGGTATGAAGAGAGACATTGCTGTATACGTTTCGAAGTGTCTTACCTGTTCGAAAGTCAAAGCCGAGCATCAACGACGTTCAGGTCTACTCGAACAACCTAAAATCCCCGTATGGAAATGGGATAGCATTGCAATGGACTTCATAACTAAACTCCCTCGTACACCTTCTGGTCACGATAGCATTTGGGTGATCATTGATTGATTAACTAAGTCCGCTCAATTCATCCCTATTCGTGAAGATTTCAAGGTTGAACGACTTGCTCGCATCTATACCGACGAAGTCATACGCCGTCATGGCATTCCTCTCGACATCATTTCTGATCGTGATGGTCGATTTACTTCGCGTCTCTGGCAAACTTTTCAGTCCGCTATGGGCACTCACTTGAATCTCAGTACGGCCTTTCATCCTCAAACGGATGGACAGACTGAACGTATTATACAAACCCTAGAGGACATGCTCCGTTCTTGTGTCATCGACTTTGGTGGTAGTTGGGATGTGCATTTACCTTTGATCGAATTCTCGTACAACAATAGCTATCACTCCAGTATTCAAATGGCTCCATTCGAGGCATTGTATGGTCGCAAATGCTGATCTCCTTTAAGCTGGCACGAGATTGGTGATAAACATTTTACTGGCCCTAAAATCATACAAGAAGCAACGGATAAGATTTTCCAAATTCGTGATAATCTACTCAAAGCTCGACATCGTCAAAAGAGATTTGCGGACAAGGGACGCAAACCAATGGAATTCAACGTTGGGGATCATGTTCTACTCAAAGTGACTCCTTGGAAAGGAGTGGTTCGTTTTGGTAAAAAGGGAAAACTTGCCCCTCGCTATGTTGGTCCTTTCAAGATACTCGAAAGGATTGGTAAGGTGGCTTATCGACTCGATTTACCTCAAGAGCTCAACAACGTTCATCCAACGTTTCATGTCTCCAATCTAAAGAAATGTCTCGCTGATGAAGGACTTCATGTTCCTCTCGAAGATCTTCAAATCAACGAAACTATGCATTTTATGGAAAAACCCGTCGAAATCGTGGATCAAGGAGTCAAGTTATTGAGGCGCAGTAAGATTCCTATCGTCAAGGTTAGATGGGAAGGAAAACGTGGCGCCGAATTTACTTGGGAACTCAAAAGTGATATGAAGACGAAGTATCCTCATCTCTTCCCTAAAGGAGGGGAGACTGTAACGCCCGGCTCTTTTGTACTTTCTATTTATAGAAAGTTTTGTTCGTATTTCTATTTTTGGAAACCTTGTATTCTTGTAATCGTTCTTTCTTTGTAATCATTGTAAAACCGAGACTTGGATCATTAATGAAACATGTATTTTGTTACATTTATGTTGTACACACTCTATATATGCTCGTACATTCGATTTGGTGAATCAATTGATGCTTAAACGATATTCTCGGAAACTATGTGCTAAACTTGTAATTAAACTAAACTTATGCATGAAACGTGTCTTGATCATAAACAATACTTGATTACGAAGTTTGTACGCTTAGTTATACTTTAATTATGATCGCCATGCTTGATTATACCTTATACTATGCTTATATGTCAATACAAGTCCCCAAACTATAAAAAATGCACCTAAATGAATCAAACATAAACTACAGGGACTAAAGTGCAACAAAATCAAAGTTGTCAAACATGAGGCGCCGCGTGACGCCAAGGCCCCTCGCGTCACGCCAGGCCCCTGTTTTGACAGACTTTGTGTTTCTTCAGCTGTTATGCACGAAATCCCAAGATCCAACCTCACCCAATCACCTTTAATCCACCTCTAATCACCTCCAATCACCTCTAATCTCTTCCACTATAAATACACACCTTCTCCAACCCATTTTATACTTTCACAACTCTCTAATCTTCACAAATCCACTCTCAATCTGTTGCATATCAGAGTTCTTGGACAAATTCATACATCTTAACAAAAGTGAGTGTAACTTGCTCATTTTCACTCCAAATCACTTGATTCTTTCTTCTATTGTTTTGGTAAATCCTTGGGTTTGATTCCTTGGTTTTTCCTTGGAAAAATCATGCTTGGAATTGCCCTAAAAAGGACCAAAACTTTCTGTTTTGTTTTAGGTTATTCAAAGGCTTGTTTAAACTTATCAAACTTGTGTCTAACACATCTCAAACCTATGTCCTAATGCTTATAACCTCACCCATGGTTAGTTAGGCTTAAAAGCAAGGTTGAGACATGTTAAAATCAGAGGATAAACCTCAAATACTTTCTGTTTTGTTTAGGGTATTTAACCCACAAGTCATGTCAAGCTTAGATCTTGATAAATGAGTGATTATGGAACAACTTGGGTTGTCCAAACATACAATCCTCACATGATTTGATGATTTCTCTTTAGTTAGGTTGTTTATATTATTGTACTAATCCTAGTTCGTGACCCTCCTTGGTTGTTTTTACATCAAGTGAAGTGGTGAACATTCAAGGGGTTCCTAAACGGAAGCTTATTCTTCCTACCCCATACATGATTTCCATGATAACTCGAGGTGCCTAAATGAGGATTCTAGTCTTCTACCTCCTACATGAATTATTGGACTAAATAATATGTAATACTTAACCTAAATATATATATACGCTCATTCGAACCTTTAATGTTAAACTTGTGTTTATATGTTAAAGTAGTAGAATATCATCTAAGACCTAAAACTCCAAGTATGATTCTAATGGGCGTACTACCCATAAAAACATTCTAACCATATTGGTTACATAGTGTCATACAAGGGTTATA
The DNA here is from genome assembly GCA_030545235.1 of Helianthus tuberosus. Taxonomy (NCBI): domain Eukaryota; kingdom Viridiplantae; phylum Streptophyta; class Magnoliopsida; order Asterales; family Asteraceae; genus Helianthus; species Helianthus tuberosus. Next base: position 47,366 of record JARYGA010009830.1, on the reverse strand, counting down.
AAGTTAAAGATGATTTTTTTTCAATATCATACTTTATGTTATGTTAAACTCCAAATTTATAATCTTCCGTTAAACGCCAAACTCACACACCTATGTTTCCTCGTGTAGAAGGACTAGGTGCTCCGAACTAATCCATCCACAAACTCACTCGCGGGATTTCAAGTAGGAAAGCTTGCAACCACCGTGAGTATACTCGATCCATTTTTCCCTTTTACACTTGGGATGCAACATGTATAACTATGCAAACAACTTTTAAACTCAATTAAACTTACTCTATCCATGATTAAACATGAAACTAATGTGATTTACTTGTTATTCTCGTATGCTATGTGAACGCTTTGGAACGTTATATGCTCATTAACTTTGCTCGCCCACCTTAACAATTATAGCGCTATAGGATTAACGCCCTGCCCGTTATACTTTTGGGTATTGTTAAGTTAAACATTACCACCCCGCTAAACTTTTGGGATTAGGCTCTTTTATGCGTTGTATTCTCGGGTTTGATCATATTGTACGCCAAAATTGCATACTAGTAATCACATATTATGGATCATGTTGGACTTGAGTTTTTATTCTATTATGCTATGTAGTTAAACTTGTATACTCGCCTTTGCTTTTGCATTGAAACTCTATTTTAATACATGTTGCAGGTTAAATCGTTGAAGTATGATGAATGATGAAACAAGTATAGGGTGGACTAGTTACACCTATAAATCGCTTATCTTTTGATGCTATGTTATTCGTTGAAACAATGTTGTATTTTGTTTTGATTATTGTATGACAATTTAGCAATTGCAATGAAATTTGATTTTAATTAAATATTGCCACATAGTGTTATGAAGTCTCTTGCAATCTATACACACTTCGTCTCATCCCGATGTTTCCGCCATCGGTTGGGGTGTGACAACGCCTTCCTTTTACGAAATGCCGATTTATTGCGTCAGTTACAGCAGCAACAACAGCGAGAGGAGATGCTGCAGAGCCTCCGAACGAACCTGTTTAACAATGCCTATCCAGGGGGTAACCCCGTCTCCGTTGGAACCTTCACTTCCGGATCCCTGGGAAGTCCTCATGAAGCAACCCCCGTGGTAGGCTTACCCGAAGGAGAAGGCTCGATCTTCTTGAAAGATAAAGGATCGGACATATGGACGTCGGTAATAACCTTGGTAGCTCCCCCTCCAAAAGACAAGGGGCTCAACGAAATGTTTACCGGACAATCCCTAGGGGTACGACCCCCGTGAAGATGAGCATCTAAATTCTCCAATATACCTCCGGCAGCAGAAAATTCGGTAACATGATCGTCCTCATCATCTAGTGTGATGGTTTTGAGGTATATCTTCTTCTTCTTCACCTGCTTGGGCTTCGGATCGGACTTAGACGAAGTAGTCCGTCTTCTTTTCAGACTTGCCTGGGGACGCTCCTCTTCGTCATCATCATCGTCGTCATCACCACCCTCTTTTACCCCTTCAGCACGCCCTCCTTCGTCTCCAACAGAAAGATGGACCCCTTCGTCCTCAATAACAAACTTGGAGCCGGACCCTTTCGTCCCGCTCGAACTAGTTTTCTTGCCCTTATCACTACCAACCATCACCGCAGCCTGAGCCGGAACTGAACCTGAACCTCCTTGACCGGCCGAACCTCCTTGATTAACCGGAGCCTCGGGCTGCCGAATCTGATAGAGATTCTCTTGAATGATGCTCAGATACGGAGGATCGCCTTTCGGTGTCTTGGTAGCCCGGACATCGAGCTCCTTGGAATCAAAAGATTTTAACCTCAAAGCCTCCATTAAACCCATAGCTGCATAAAAAGCAAACAGTAAATAATATCTATAGTCCAGCACGATATAAAACATACGAACGGGCAAAATAATCAAAACAAATTCAAGAAACACCACAACTAACCCTTCTTGTTCCACTTGAGGGTAGGATACCACTCTGGTTCGGCCTAGATCGTACTGATCCGTCCCATGACGAGGATGTGTTCCGGATACTTCTGTATGCGTCCGGCCTCCTTGATTAAATTCGCATATAAATCTCTATCGTATTCGAAGCCTTCAGGAAGGGGGGTGGAAGTTTGGATTTCTTCAATCTCCACGTCATAAACTCTGGAACGCACCGATCATCAACCAAGAAGAAGTGATCTTTCCAATCTTTTATACTGGTAGTAATCCACGTATAACAAGAAGAATTTTTATCCCTGACTTCGAAGGTGTACCAGCTACCGGACCGATTCAACTTGTAAAAAGCCCGGAACACATCCAAATCCGGGTCGGATCCCAATCCGCGACAAGCTAACTCAAAGTGACACACCTTGGTAAGGCCGAAGGGGTTCATTTGAGTAAGGTGAACCTCGTGAAATAAAAGAACTTCGATCAAGAACTTCGTCAGAGGAAGACGATAGTTGCAGTAATCGAAAAGGCGAGTATAAATCCCTATTTTCCCCGGTACGAAAGGATAAATAGGCGTATCCTTTTCGGGGAGAACAGGGTGCAATGAGGCAGGAATCGCGTATGTATCTATGTACCATTGTAAACCAGTTCTTTTCAAAATACTAAAACAACCGGATAGATTGCTCTTGTTCGACATAGTGAAGAGAAGGTACTAACCTGCTCAATGAACAGTTTCGGCTCAGACAAGGAAATGGAGAAGATGAAGTAAAACGTGAAACCAAAAATCACCTTTTTCTCCCGTTTTTTATAGAGATAGGAACCGCCTTAAGGCAACCAATCAAGGGGTGACACGTCATGACAGCTGACGCACATCAAGCGTCACATCAAGCGGGAAAAATAAAGTGACCGTCGGTCACCCAGCAATAGGTCACCGCCCAAAAATTTAAAATTCAAAAAATTCAACAAAACGACAAATCAGGGATTCAGACCGCCAAAGTTACGCCGTTATAGTTCGAAGCTTTTAGCTAAGAAACGCTACGAACTAGGGGGACTTGATGAGGAAACGTCCTTGATCGGACCGAATCATCGCCAAACATAGAACCGAACTATATCACATCAAGGTCGGATCGCACTATCCGCCGCATACAAAACGGGCAGATACCTTGGTACGCCATAACTAACCGGGCCCCACTTCCATAACCGCCATGATAATGACTGGTCCGACCCTAACTAACTCGCCACGTCAGCACACCCAAAAACTATAAATACCCCGCCAAGACTTCCAGCAAGAGGTAATCGCTACTTTCTCTCTCTAAACTCTCCTCTCTCTCTTCCTGACCTATTTTCTCCTCACAAATACTTATTCTCACGCCCGAGCTTGGTCACAGAGAGGCCCCCCTCCCTGTGACGAGGCTAACGGTGTGCTTGTTTACTTGTGATCTTGCAGGTTCTTTGCTTGGTCATCTGAAGCTCTGCTCTAGCCAGGTCGGACTAACTGGTTTTGAGTCTTCACACCCCTAGCCACCTTCATTGAGATTTTGTTTATTACCGCTCTCCAACAAAAAAATTGAATTCTAGAAATCCATCTGTTCGACTGTTTATCTCCGTCTTGGTTTTAAAAATCTAAGTTACCAATCCCAATTGGCCCAACAAAAATAAGCTGGACTGGATATAGTTCTTTAATATTTCCTTTTCCGGCCCACTGGCCCAACTAAACTAAATACACCCATCCCCACCGCTTTTATTTTCCCAACAAGTCTTATGTTTAAAAGTTAAATTGCCATCTCAATAATCGAAAGGGTGATGTTTGGGTTAATCGTTATTTTTTTTTTGTTTGAAAATACTCGAACAAAGTTACATGTTACTCGGATTTCAGGTTCACCCGAATTTATGTGTTGTGGCAATCATTGACACAACATGAAAAAAAAAAACATGTTTTAGGTTGACGCCACATGTTCAATGCTAGACATTGTCTTCTAGTCTGATTAAGACCCCTTGTGTGGCTACCACATGACCCTCTAATCTAGGGCTGGCATATCGTGTATACCCGTACACGATAAGACACGACACGATAAGACACGATACACGAAATCCCATACACGAACACGACACGATAACTTATCGTGTCCTTTTTTTCAAACACGAACACGACACGATATACACGAAAATTACCTGTTAATACCTGTTAACATGACTGTTCGACTGTTATACACGATAATTACCTGTTAATACCTGTTAACACTAACAAAAACACGAACACGACATGCTATCTGAGAGTTACAGAGGGAGTTTAGGGTTTTAATTTTTTTGAATTGAATGAGAAATGAAAATAGAAATAAATTAAGGAACCCACACGCACATGACTGATGAGTTTTATTTAATTTAATTTCTTATCGTGTACTAACGGGTATTAACAGGTAAACAGGTATTTAACCTGTTTATACACGAAAATTAACAGGTAATCTCGTGTCTACCTGTTTGGTACACGATACCTGTTAAGGCCATACACGATACATGTTAACTTCGTGTAGGTTCGTGTCGTGTATTCGTGTAAAATTGCCAGCCCTACTCTAATCTACGCTCAAACACTCAAGGCAGGATCTTTTGCTTTTGCTTTGCTAGTGGGGAGAAGGACCCTACACGTATTTACATTGGCGAATCTAGGGGGGTTTTTGTGGGTTCCAGGAACCCCCTTGGTTTGGAAAAAAAAATGAAAAAAATTAGTGGAAACCTTATACGATTTAGGAAAAAATAGTGAAAATTAGTGAAATCTACCAAAAGGAACCCGGTAGAAAAAATCTTGAATCCGCCACTGCGTATTTAGCCCCACAATTTAAGAAAGTCCAAAAAAAATTACACATGTTAGATTAGGTACCGTATCATATATTTTTTACTAATTCATTGTGTAACGTCTACATAACATATTTTTTTCAAACCTCATCTCCAATTTGAAACCAACTTTGAAGCAAAACATCATTGTCCATTCAAAGTTCAAACACCAATAAAACTCCCATTCAAACTATCCATTGACGTATTTTGATGGAAAAAAATGGTATGATCTCATTTAATTTGTAATTTCTGGTCGTCTATATAGTTTTATTTATATATTAAAAACAACTAGTCATAAGGCCCGTACGGTTTGCGACGCGGGTACATCGTAAACATCGAATTGATTAGTCCAAACATTATGTAATGCGTCAACCATATAAAAACTGGTGTTTTGACGTATCCAGTATAACACAATGTGAGATATATGTTAGACCAAAAAGTAAAATAAATCGAATCTATACTATATAAAAGAAACGAAAGCGAAACCGGGTTGGTTCGTTTAGTGGGTTTCCACCTAACCACTACATCACACTACATTTGCATTAAGACCTAGCGACGCCAAAACGTACAGTAACTTGTACGTCAAAACGTACGTAAAAATAAGCATGAAAACGTATTATATTTGACTTGATTCGTTTCCGAAAAAAAAAATAGATCGAAACGTGAATTTATATTTTATAGGGACACCTAGGCATTAATTTGTTAAATGGAGTAGTAGCTTAGAGGCTATGATTGTCACTTTTGAAATTTTGGGGCAAGTAAAATAAAGTAGTAGCCTAGGGGGTAAAAGTAAAACTCTGTTTCGTTTCTTCACGAAAGCCAAGTCCCCGCCTTTTCATTTCTTTACAAAAGCGTTACATTACTTACACTCGGTATAGCAACCGAAAACTAATGTTTGTAGAATCAGACAATGACATGAAACCGGTCATTTTACTAGCTAATTGTTCAGACCAGTTTGAGCGGATATAATACCAGACGATTTAAACAATCTTTAATACATGATTTAATACATCTTTTTATTGGCAATGGTTACGATTGCTGATGAGAAATTCACTTTTATAGTTGGCTTTGTTATATCCTCATGACAATTTGGATAATCCACTCCAAAAGAATTCACCTTCGTTCACACTCACTAATTCAGGTATAATTTAAACATAAAACAAATACCAAATATTTAATACATCAATTCGTAAATATAATATAAAAATATCATCAAGTATTTTCAAGTAATAATCGTAAATATAAAATAAAAATATCATTAAGTATTTTCAAGTAATAAAATTGTATAGTGAAGAAAAGACTTTTCGTCTCTATCTCGTTATTTTCTATTCCCAGCCAGTGTCTTCAACGATTGTCGCCGGAGTCTTGAATCCCGACCGATATCAAGTGACTATTATTCTTTTCTATGGTCGAGTTCGTCTCTCTCTAAACCCTTCACCCAGACATCCACCCCTCCATTTCCACATCTGCCACCGTCACCCACCACCACCGCAACCATCTCGATTCTCTTGCAGGCCAACCAGCCCCATCTTTTCTTCACATACATATCGCGGTGACAAAGCCATTGTTTGTAGGCGGCGGCGACTCTCGCAGGTTCAGTGTTTACCGTGACCTTCGGTGACATAAAACATCTCTTAAACAGCAACGGTTGTGCTTGTTTGAAGGTCCAATGAAGACGATAACGACATGTGGATTTATATAGGCTACCAGGAAGGCTATTTTTGGTTGTTTAAGGTGAATACAGTCCCGATCTACCGTTGCATGTGGTTTTCTCGACCCAGTCTGTGGCGTCTAGGGTTTCAAGGTGAAACTGTGTTTGCCGGCCATGGTCGAGTCTTTTCCGGCGAGACTAAAAAACTACGCATAACTATCTTGCACCTTGTTTCGTATTGCCCGTTTGTTGACTTCATTCTATGGTTAGTGAAATACAATGATTTCTTGTGCAACTTGATTATGTTTAAGTTTGATGTTTTTGTAAATCTTGTGTTTTTGGGGTGTTATTGTTGTAATTTGACCAAAAGCGATATAACAACCCTCTAAAATATTTTCGAGACCCCTAATATACTTAGAATGCCTCTATACGTCTTAAAATACACCCCGTACGCGAGAAATGGCCCTAAATACCTTTCTTTTTATAAAAATTAATTAAAAACAAAAATTTATGGTCTCTGGCGGGGCGCGACACACCCTTGGGTGTTTGTCGCGGGGCGCGACACACCCTTGGGTGTTTGTCGCGGGGCGCGAACGCCTAGCCACCAGGCGCAACCCACTTGTAACACCCCGAAAACGGGTTTGGTAATCAAACCCCGTTAATACTAAAAGACGGGTAAAGTACCGTTAGTGGTAAAAGTAACCCGGTAAATATTAGGATTTAAATAAATAATCCTAATATTAACTACAACGTGAATAAAAGCTTTTAAGGAAATGAGTTTATAAGAGGCCTGAGTTAACGGGACTTAAAATAAACCTAGTCATAACACTACGTCAAAAGTGGGCTTTAGCCACACTTTTTCAAAAACAGGCATGCCACACATTTGGATAAATGTGTGGCTAAAGGTCATTTATAATCTTCTAATACAATTTTAACCACACATTTTATTATTAATGTGACCATTGTATAAAACTCAAAACCTGTAGCCACACTTAAACAAAAGAATTGTGACATTTACTAGCCACATTCAAAAAAGTGTAGCCAAATGTAACCAACGGCCATAATCCTTGTTTGATTTTTTTATTTATATGACCAAAAAAACATCAATTCGAAACATTTAGCCACACTTAAAAAAAGTTGTGACATATATTAGCCATGTTAGAAAAGTGTCTAAATGTGATCTATCACCATGGTATTTTTTTAATGATGTGGCTAAAAGCTAATTCATATAGTCACTTATGTTGGTTTATGTGACCAAAACGTATTTTTTATTAGTCATTTATGTATTTTTTATTAGTCACTTATAAATTTTTATGTGTAACTAAAAATTATCAATGGCCATGACAAAAATTAAAATATATGACTATTGCTGGTGTTTGGCCACTAACTTAATTGCTTTGTGTGACCATCCACCCTCCCCTCTCAACTAGAACCCATGTTATGTGAACAAAACATATTGTTTATTAGTCACTTAAAAATTTATATGTGTGGCCGATTAATGGCCATGGAAAAAAATAAAAAAAATGTGACTATTACTTGTCTATGGTCACTAAATTGCTTTGTATGACCATACCCCCTCCCCTGTTGGAACCCTAGTTCTTCACCTGTTAGATAAAATTTTGATAATATCCAATTTTCGCAGTTCATCAACGTCAATTGAATCTCGTCTTGGTTTGGTGTTTGATTTACACCAAAATTTTGAGAAAATTAGGTTATAGGAATCTTACAACTGGAATTTTTGGTTATGAATTTAGTTCTGTTCTTTTGTGGTTTTGTCGGTTTTGCCTTTGTAGTCAGATCTATACGAAACCCTAGATTTCAAATGTGCCATTTTCGCAGAGAAATTGTTGTTCTTACGACAGCCACCGTTGTTCTTCATTATTTTGACCACCAATCTGCCACAATTCCATTTAAACGATTTTCAAGGTTTTTCCACAATTGTGAAGATGAGGGTATGCTTGTTGCAAGATATAGTAAGGACGAAGATAAAGTGGCAGTAATAAAGACAAACACATATGTATTGGACTTGTGTCAAGCATCATGACCTGCAGAGCCAATAGCGGGACATGTATGGAACTATTAAGAAACTTTAACAGTCCAAGAATCTTCAATACGGTAAGAATTTGGTGCTTCCAGTTTAGATAATTGCTATCATCTAGTTTAATTTTAACAAATTGAGTGATATTCCACAGGTTTGATGATGAAGTGCTAGTTGTTGCCATGATTACAATAGCAGAAAAAAGGATGAACACTGAACAGAGGAAAGAAGATAGAAGAGAACAGATATTGGGTGTCTAGGAGGCCAAAGAAGCCTTTAGTTGCTACATTTAGCCTAGTTGTCCACAATGGTGGAGATGTGGAGGAAGCTTTTAGCATAGCTAAGAAAATATCCAACCCACATGTTACAACTTACCATGAGCTGGCAGAGCCTAAAAACCTGTTTGACCCATTACCCAACCCCTGATCTACTAACATAAGGGGTCTTACATATTTGCTACAGGAGTAGGTGTGGGATAGCAGAAGCTCTTGTTGAGAAGAACTTTGACCTGGCTTTCTAAGTGATTTGTGAATCTAATCTTTTCGGTAACAATCGCATCGTGAACCATGCAATTCAATTCACTCTTGTTAAGAATTTAGCTACAATGTTATCATTTTCTATGTTAATGTGAAAATCCATTTGTTAATATATATGCTGGTGTGGCATCATCACTTGCTAAGAGAAAGAAAGGTGGTCAGTTGACTGAACTTTTTAGAAATATTAAGGGCACTATTGAAGATGAAGATTGGGACCAGGTAACGAATCATAAGTTTACTCTTAAAACAGTGAAGATTACTAGTTTCACATGTAAAATAATATAATTATGAAAGGATTTGTGTGACCTACTGTAACCTTGTTCTGAGTTTCTATTACATTGTTGGCATTTTAGGAAGGTTTTGGCTTGTGTAGTGTGTGGCTCAGTGGCGGAGCTTGACCAAAAGTTTCGAGAGGGCGTAAAGTGATGGGACCAAAAAAAAAAATTTCCTATCGTTATGTTTCGGGTCGGGTCGGGTTGGCCATTCGATTCAAGTCGGGTCAAATAATAATAGTTCCAAATAAAAAAAAGTTTATATTTACCAAACTACCCATCATTTATATACAAAGTTTATAAATATTTAGGATATACAATTTAGGAAAAATAATCGGGGAGGCGATCCCATATAATTTTAAAATTTCCGGACGAAATATCGGAACTTATACACTTCTAACCGAAACATTGGGGTGGGCGGGTGCACCCTCGGGCACCCACTATACTTCGCCCCTGGTGTGGCTGCCTCAAAAGTGCCTTCCAGATAGCTTCTAGAACGAAAGTGTGGCTGATGTGCAGTATGTAGCACATCAGGTATGTATTTTGCATTTTTTTTAATGTTTGGTCAAAATTGTTTTGGTAATTCCGTGATTTCTGTCATAAGATGAATGCAAATACTAAAAGCCTCGCTGTCTATATGCATTTTCATTTTACAAACCTAACATGGGTGGGTGTTGCAGCCGTTACATGCAAATGCACTTCCAGTGCTTGATATGTGCAAACAATGGTTGGCTTAGTACATGTAAAATATGACCCACCAACCCTGAATTCCAGTTTTATTAGGTTTGTAAAGTCAAATGAACATTTTATAGCACTGAAAAAAGAGGTTTTGAAGCTTGGATTATCAGTGACTAAGGCGCTATCTAATAGGACTATCTCCGAGAATCCTAAAATATCTTTGGGCCCAGACGAGTAGTTCAAATCGGGCCCTAAAGTATATATTTTTTAAAATATATAAAAACTTATAATGTATTAAAGAAGCTTAAAATATATAATAAAAAAGCTCAATTGGTTCAGTTTTTTCAATTATTCAGTTTTATGATTACCCCTAATTTGGATATCGAATTGCCAATTTGGCAATGCTGCACATCCCATTGGCACCGAAGACTATGCCAGCTCTAATGGTGGGATCCTTGTGGTTACAAGTATCACATATAATAGATACATATTATGTCTCGCGGGCAATGAGTAGCTACTCAGAAGCACCTTATCTTGATTTGGTAATAAGCTTGTACTTTAATATAGGTGGTAGTTTCAAGAAGATTACTTGTATTATGTACTTTTGGAGCTTATACATAATTACTATGATTTGTGCAGGTGTTCAATTTTCTACACTTGTATTTAAAGGCTTTGTAGATATTTGAATGTGTAAATCAAGGATTTGTGCAAAAGTAAGGTGGCAATGCTAATTACAAGTAGCTTGCAATGAAAGCGTACAAGGAGTGCGACTTTCGGAAAGTCAGGAAAGCTATTAGAATCCAAATAATTTGCTAATTACAAAACTATTCTATGTGCATGAAATTGGGATATGAGAATTACCAGGTTTTACTTTCCGAAAGTCACAAAAGGGATGCCTTCTATGTTGTCTTCTTTAGTGCATGTATAGTCTTTTGTATCAGAATAAATATTAACTTCATATTTTTTTTGTTTCAATAAATGTGCATCATATTGAACTTTTACAATATATCTATCACTTTATAATACAATTATTATTTGTTTATATTGTAAATATTTTGTAAACCAACACAACCTAGGACCCACTATTTTTCACTAGTTTACATTTAGTCCCTCAAACTTGTATATCAGTAGATCAATAGCGCACACTATAGCGAATGGCATGGCGAACTGGCCATACGCCGCTACAAGGTACATATCGTCCCTCTATCTTTCACTAGTTTACATTTAGTCCCTTAAACTTGTAAAAATTTACCTAAAAAGTGTAAATATTAATTTGTGATTTTTAACGTTTAACCCTCTCTATTTTCACTAGTTTACATTTGGTCTTTAAACTTATAAATTTATTCACAAAAAGTAGAAGATTAACATTACACAAACACACACAGAGAGCTATATTTTATTTCTTAAATTTTACCTTATCGCTAAACACGAAATAGTGAGCCCTATTTTGTCACTATTGTTGCGTAGCACAGAGGTATCTTGTCACTATTCACTATCGATAAATATGGTATATCATATACGTTTTAATAGACCACATAGGTCCTTAATGGATCACAACGGATAATAGTGGATCATATATGTCTTATTGGCACATATAGGGCCTTAATGGATCACAATGGACAACAGTAAACTATATTGGGCCTTAATAGATCACGGTAGACAATAATCGATCATATATGTCATAATGGACCATGTTGGGCCTTAATTGATCACAATTGACAATAGTTGATCATATACATCTTAATGGACCAAATTGGGCTAATTGATCACAATAGACAATAGTAGATCATATACGTCTTAATGAACCAAATTGGGCCTTAATGGATCACAATGGCCAATAGTTGATAACTTATGTTTTAATGGACCATATTAGATCACAATGGCCAATAGAAGATCACATATGTCTTAATGGACCATATTCAGTCATATTGTATTACAATGGCTAATAATAGATCACATATGTCTTCCTGGACAATTTTGGGCTTTAGTGGATTACAATGACCAATAGTAGATCACACATGTCTTGATGTATTACAATAGCTAATAATAGATCACATATGTCTTAACGGACCATATTGGATCACAATGACTAGTAGTAGATCATATATGTGTTTAATGGACCATATTGGGCCTTATTGGATCACAATACCCAATAGTAGATCACATATATCTTAACGGACCATATTGGGTCATAATGTATTACAATGGCCAATAATAGATCACCTATGTCTTAGTGAACCATATTCGACCTTATTGGTTCAAAATAACCAATAATAAATAGATGGCATATGTTTTAATGGACTATATTAGGCCTTATTAGATCATAATGCCCACTAGTAGATCGTATATGTATTAATGGATGATATTGGGCCTTATAAATCAAAATGCCCAATAGTAAATCGCTCGGTATTAGGGCGGAGCCAATGTCAAGTTAGCGGTAGCACATGCTACGGCTCAAGTCCATATTCGTAGTGTTTTTTTTTATTTTTTATTTTCGGTTTTATACAAAGATACCCCTAAAATAATAAAAGGATACCCCTAACCAAACCAAACTTATAAAATAAGTAAGCCCGATTGAAACACTAGCCCAATTAATTAGATTAGCCCAAAAAAAAAACACAAGTATGTATAGCGGCAACCTGGAAGAAAACCAAACGTTGCTTTGGCCTCTCGCTCAGACTCAAGAATCAATCGCTGCATTCTTCGTCCCTGCTATTTGTTGATGCGATAATCTTGAATCATCATCATCCCTGCTCTTGGCCTCTCGCTCAGTCGCTGCATTTTTGAACAATGCCATGGTTTGTGCAGTCGAAAATGATTTTTTTGATAAAGTAAAAGACGACGAGGTGATGGAACGATTTCAAGCTATTAAAAAAAAGAAGAGGACAAATCTATTAAGTATCTATTTTACATTATTTTTTTTATTGTCGATTTTTTACTATTGTATGATTGCATGGTAAAAAAAATTTTTTTGGATACCCCTGATTTAATGGGCTAGTTCCGCCACTGCTCGGTATTGTAAAGAAACAAAAAAGAAAATAAGAAAAAGAGAAAAAAGTATGAGATACCCAAAAGGATGTTGGCAAGCATATAACCATTATATTCAGTTTGTTACAATATCGCTTGTAATTTATATAGTTTTATAAGTATTTAATTAAACAATATATTTACACAAGGTGTTATAAAAATTTAAATTTCACTTTTGTCTAAATGACAATTCCCTCGTTGAAATGTCCCAAATATTTCAAGCATTCCCTCCACTCCAAATTTTGCCTCTTCATTGTTTAATCCAATCTCTTTCGATCTCATTCTCTTTCCGAAATCCCCCTATCCCCAAACCTACACTCAGCTCTCCTGTTCAAATCTGGAAGATACCAGAACACCTTCGTCTAGAAGATACCCCAAACCCTAACTCAAACAGAGACGCCATTTGTGCCTATAAGGTGTTTACGGAGGTTGATAGCAGGCCATATTCGTCGGAGATCGGAACCCTACATCCACAACGGTGCTTCACGACATACCTATCGCCGTCTATTATCCGTGTTGTTTCTTCTTCGTACGCGTATGTGGTGACTAACCTGATTACGCAATTTTGCAGGTTCATCATTGTTTTAATCCAACTTTTGGTCACGCAAGAACGCACACCCAGGTTCGTCATCGTTTCAATCTGGTTAGATTTTGGTCCGATATTGATCATATTTTGGTCTAGCGTTCATCATTTGTTTCCATTTGTAGTTCCAAACCTGCTTATTTTGGTCGAGGGTTCACAATTTGGTCAGATTTTGGTCCGATTGGGATTAGGTTACTTATTTAACCTGCTTATTTGTTCTGTTGTTACACGACTACACAAATATTGAAGACTGAAGTTTGTATTCTGTAGTTCAGAACCTGCTTGTTTACCAAATTCTAGTCTTGGGTTTCTATTTTGTAGTCTTGGTTTTTCAAATGTTTTATTGAACCTGCTTATTTTGTAAGTCTTGGGTTTTGATTGTTGCCATGTTATTTGAACACAGAATGAATAAGATATTGAAATATAAAGTTGGGTTTTGCCATGTTATTTAAAGGGTTTCATGACAATCCACATCAGATTGTGTAAATGCAATTTAAAATCGTTAAGGGTTTCATTAAATCATTTGAATTGTTTCTTGAATTTTGTATATCATTGTTCCTTCCTTTCTGGCCCAATATATTTCAACTTTCCCTAAATATTTGTTAGGCTTCTATGTTCATACTTCCAATCAGTTTAGTTTTACTCAACATAAGGCAAAATGATTGTAGTTGGCAAGTCATTTGATTTTTTTTAATTAAATGCCTAGTTTGTGTTAGTGCAAATTTATGGCAGCTGTGTTGTTTTTGATTGTTTGATGTATGGGCAAACGAATTAAAACACAGTTTGGATTTGGTTTCTATTGATATGTAGCTTTAAAAGTTCAAAAGATATATCAACACTGGCAGCTAGGGATGAGCATGGTATCGGTACCGAAAATCATCAAAAGTGGGTACCGGTACCGATACCGATACCGAAAAGGTTCGGTATGGTACGCTACCGGTTTGAAAATGATACAAATGGAGGGTTGAAATACTTGAATACAACAGATTTTGTTGATAGAAATAGAGAGGTTTTGGCAAGCAACAAGAGCCCGATTGTCGTTGTCGATATACTCAAAACGTTGTTTTTTATACTCATTTGGTACACATTCAGCATATTACTCACATTGTAAGTCGGGTCCCTTGATATTTGATGTTAGGTTAATGTCATCTTGAATCATAGTGTCATGTAATGTGTTTGTTCAATGTTTAGGCATAATAAGAATCTATTGGGAGATGATCAAGATTCCCCGCTCCTTTGTTAATGAATACGATTCATTTTGGAATGCAAGCCGTTTTTTCAAAGGCGATTGTATAATTTTGGTCCGAAAGATTCCAACCGACAGTAACTATGTCATGGAAAAACTACTTTATGAGAGGTAAAAACTTAGCAAAATCTTGGTTACTTTAAGCGTTTATACCGTCGATGTAATATTCATGTACACTAGCATTGAGAATCAACCAGCCCGGATTAGTTATTTTTTAACATTTTTTTCCTAAATTGACCAAATTTAATGAACTCTTCTAATTACTAATCCTACAGATCCACTTTGAATTTGACAGTTGTACCAACTGCTATTGGAACAGCACTAAATATAAATTTGAGCAATGCATCACTCATTTTCATATCTGTTACATTTGCAACCATGGTCGGTCAACGTTCTCACTTAACTTAATATTGTAAAAGTCAACGTGTTTAACTAGATTTATCTCTTGTTCTGCAGTGTAAATCTGCTGCTCCTATATTTCTCCTAATATTTTCTTTTGCATTCAGGTAAATATTATTTATAAATCTTGAAAGCACGGTTCTCAGAACCGGACCGGAAACCGCCTACATAACTAATCCGGTTGAGTATTCTTGAACTGGACCGGAAACCGCCTACATAACTAATACGGTTGAGCATTCTTGAACTGCCTTCATTTGGGCCATCCATTTATGGGCTAGACTGGTTGTTGAACCGGCTAACAAGATCAGTGGCTGGGCCGGATTTAAAAAAAGAGTAAAATGACATTTTCGTCCTTGAGGTTTGGCTACTTTGCAACTTTCGTCCAAAGGTTTGTTTTTTCGCCTTTGGAACCAAAAGGTTTAAAATCTTGCCATTTTCACCCGACTCGTTAACCCCATTAATTTTTTAAAGTTAAGTCAAGGTACTTTCGTTATTTTACCTATTTGGGTGTTGATGGGGTGGGGAGAAAGTCAACAGAGATGGATCTTTTTTTTTTGTAGTGTTTTTTATTTTAATAAAAAAGTGTCTAAAAAGACGGACATGCTCCTCATTTAACAGAGAAAAATGGATGGAGTTAACGAGTCGGATGAAAATGACAAGGTTTCAAACTCTTTGGATCCAGATGCGAAAAAACAAACCTTTGGACCAAAATCGCAAAAGTGGCCAAACCTCAAGGACGAAATGGCATTTTACTCCAAAAAAAACAACTTTTTTTTTCACATTTGTAGAACTGTTAATTAACGTAGTTCCATATTTAGTTGTAAGTTAATGTCATATACATTAAAATATCATATGTTGATTTCTGCGCATAAATATCTTTTTATTGTTTAGGTTGGAATCTCCAAGTTTTAAACTTTTAGGCATTATGTTGATAATATCTGCTGGAGTTTTTTTTAGCAGGTAAGATGTTCTATTAGTCTTGTAATTATATCTTATTTATTTTAGTCTAACCCATAACTTGATAAGCAATATTCGCAAGTTACATGCTACGTTTCGTATAACTTATTTAATTCATTGTTTGCTATGATTCAGTTAGATTCTAATTACAATTTGTAATCACACATTTGGATTTTATTGTCATAAATTTATAATTACAGTTGCAACAAATTTGTTGGATTTTGCTGGAAGTTGCATTGTTAACTGATGGGAAATTTTCAGGTGGTTTCCATGGATATGTTGTTGGACACATTTGCCCTGAAGCACAGGTTTCATCATTTTCTAGTGTTTTGAATACCTTCAATAGTAACAGAGTAGCTTGTGATAATGATATTGGATTTCCTATTTTGCACCTAAATAAAAGTAAAAAAAATCCAAAAAAAGAGCATAGTGTTTATTTGGTGTAGTTATTATTTTATGGAACATTAGTAATAATGCACATTTATTCCACATGATTTTGAGTCTAGTTCATCGAACAAATTTTTGTTCACAAATCTATTTTTAAGAGAGAAAAAGAACCTATTGAGATTTCATTTATTCTATCATTGTAAATACAGGATTTTGTTCCATGATGTTAGGCGTGCAAGCTGGGTTGTGAAGGGATGTGGCTTGACCCGTTCGAAATAAGGCTTCAAATGGAGGAGGCTTTACTTTCATGGTACTATATTTATCCGTTTAGTGTAAAAGAAGACTTTATGTGGATTGGTGAATGTATCGGAAATAAGGGAAAGTAGTGCCAAAATAGAAGGATAGACTTTGGATTCATTATTTGCAAACATGATGGAGCAAAGGATGAAGGTTTTATCTCAGCAGCAACACAACAATAATGTGGGGAGAAGAAATGGACCTCGACAACCGAGGCATATGTTTTCTTCTAAATGGTTATTGAAGACCTTGAGAGGGATCCACATGAAGCAGTAGTTGCATTATTTGTAAATAGCTTATGATCAAAAGTTTATGTAATATATTATTTAAATTTAAAACTTATGTATGGATTTTGGTTTATTATTATTATTATTAATATCATTAGTTTTGTTTTTAGGTTTGTTCATGTTTACTAGTTACTCCTGTTTTAATTTTACAAAAAAAATGAAAATAAAATTGATATTTATGCAAAAATGGCCACATAGAACCACAACAAATATGTGTGGCTAAAGGTTGGACAATAGCCACACTTAGAATTTACAAAATTGTGTGGCTATAAATAATCGTTAGCCACAACATAGTCACTTTGTTTCTTGTTTGTGTGACAGAATGATACCAAACGTCATGGGAAAAAAGTTATGTGTGACTAAAGATTAGAAAATAGCCACACTTAAGATTACACAATTTAATGTGGCTATAAATAACCATTAGTCACACCATAGTCACTTTCTTTTTTGTTTATGTGACGAAATGATACTAAATGTCATGAGAAAACAAATTTGTGTGACCAAAGGTTATACAATAGCCACACTTACAATTACAAAAATGTTTTATGTGTCTAATAAAAGTTTTTAGCCACACTTACAATAAATTCATGTGACTATATAATAGAATTGACGACACTTATAGTAAATTCATGTGGCCGTTGCTACAGTTTAGCCACACTTAATAAACACAGTGCTTGATTACAACCCTTTTTGCCACACTCTTTTTTAACTAATGTGGCTAAAATAGACTTTTTACTAAAATTATGTGACCATATAATAGAACCAGACACACTTAAAGTACATTAATGTGACCGTTGCTACCATTTAGTCACACTTATGCTTGATTCCAACAAGAAATTTTTAGTACCCTTTAGCCACACTTTTAAGTTGCAACAGCCACTAAAAAGTGAATGTGGCCATATGATACCTACGATGACTGGACCTTTGGTCACACTTGAGTTGAAAAAAATTCATGTGGCGAAAGGCATATAGTCACACTTTTTTAGTGTGGCCGTAGCCCTTTTTTGACGTAGTGTAAACTTCCCTGAACCCACTAAGTTAACTAGGGATGTTTAACCTAGTTAATTAGAGAATAATATTTGAACAACAAGTTATAGCCTTTTATAAATAAAGTTACAAACTTGAGGGGCTAAAAAGGGAAGATTAGAAACTTGATTTTTATTATAAAAAAAAAAAAACACTGCGTGTATACGGTCAGGAGAAGGAGCAAGAGCTCCAAACCCTAGCTCACCCAAATTCACAAAATTGAAGGCCAAGACTAGCTCAAATCAAATGCATGAACACGTACAAACGATCACCAAGTCGAGGGGATCGTAAGGTATGTCAAATTTTGTAATTTGGTGATGTTTTGAAATTATGATGAACACTCATAATCAAAATTCGGGGATGAATGTTGAATGTATGAGTGATATATTTGTTGAATTCATGTTTAGAAACAAACCCTAGTTGAAAACTTGGTGAATTGATGTTAGAAACTAGGGATTTGATGATCACCCTTTAATGTGCTAAGTGGGTTTTGACTAATAATGAAGATGATGATATGTTTGTGCTAGGAATCATCACAATTGATAGTTGAAGCTAGATACTTAAACAATTTGCAAGTTTGAGTATTGATCATACATGATCCGAAATGGGTTTTTGAATGTTATAGTGAAATTAGCGATTTATATCATGATTGTGATGTTTGAAACCATGATATCAACTAGTTCGAATGTAAAGCTTGATTTGAATAGGTAACCTAATGAATGCCTAATGACATGATGAAACGGGTTTCACTCATAGATGGAACCCGTAGATTTTGTGTAATAAAAGTATGAGTTGTGTAATTAGATTATTATACTTTTCACGAAATGGGTCTTGTATGATATAAAATAATAGATGTTAAAATTGTGATATAGATGCTAGAAATCATATTACCTACTAGTAGGTGTGTAAAAACTTGATTTGTTAAGAGTTCGGATGAAATGTCGAAGTGAGTTCAATGAACCAAATATGCATTTGAATATGTTGATAAGTCAATTGACTTTTAGGAAGTCAAACTGACCAATGATTTGATCGAGTGATAAATTCGACATAAGACCCGTAAGGTGGGGTAGTCATAATTGATAATGACTAATCTAACCGTCTTACGAATTATGATGATAGTTTGACGCCTAAGAAGCTAGGTGGAAGCTTGACGAGGGAGCGGGTCAAACGAATCAAGAAGGAAAGAAAAAGCGTAGTGCGGATGCGAGGTAAGTAAAGCTTACACCTATTTGTAGTATACGTATTTATTTTATAGGTGATAAATACGACAACGGAATATATCCGAAATATGGGTCCGACATGAAACGAAATGAGTCGGAACGAATAAAACAATTAAAACCATGTATAATGGTGAAAAAGGGTGAAATGGTAATTTAGTCATGAAATGACATTGGTAAAACGAGTTTTTGAATGGCTACTTTATAAGTAAGCCTAACGAATAAAGGGAGTTAATTAATGAAATGGTGGATGAATACCAATCAATGTTAAGCGCAAAATGTTTGGTTGCTTAGATCAAACGGGTCAAATGGTAAAGTTGATACCATTTGACAAACGATGACTAATGAATGCTTGTCAAGTCTTATACTCATAGGATAAAATGGTTTATGAATTAGCGATGCTATGAATTAGCATATTACGGACGCAAGGTATTAAAATGGGTCAAAATGTTGACCCGAGCCAGGTACGTATAAATATGATTATAGCTAACGTACAAATTTGGGCAAATAAGTAGCTTAGGTCCTTCATCGTATATGAAAGGTTAAAATGGACTAAAACGCCCTTGCAAGCTAAATTGAACAAACGGCCTTTAAAGGTTGTTTGGAAATGAGTCTTATGATTAAATGAATGCTTACAATAAGTATAAGAAGGAGAAAGACGTAGGTCTTTGGTCAAACGACTCTATGTGGGTTTTACCGTAAGATAACAATCCGAGGAGTAAAACTCGGATTACATAGATCACTATATTAAATCCACCACAAATATAGTTGTGGTGGAAGAACACTTGATAAGAAATGTGGAAATATGACGCTAGAAACGAATGGATGCGGTTCGTGCGTGAAATAAGCTTAAATACCCTTAACGGGTCAAAATACTCATACGAGCGAAATTTGGTTTAAAGATGTATATAAACCCATGATTGGAACCTAATATGATAGACTATATTGAATTTAAGAGTTTCACGAGAATTAGGGGTCAAACAAACTTGTTTGTTTAATAAATACATGAACGGGTAAAAAATTTAGTGATTTTATTTTAAGCCGAAAGGTTAAAAGTCTAAAATTTTGTTAATCCAGATGTCGGATTTTAACTCCATGTGATGGAGAATTAAATTACGATCACGTAGGAAAAAGAATCGTGCAAATCGGATTAATAACGAAAGAGTTATGCTCGTTTTCGTAAAATCAAACGTAGCTGGGCGAATATGCAGCACCAGCATCAACTTTCTGTCAAAATAGGACCGTGACGTCGCGCCACGGCCAGAGCCTTTTGCCGTCGCGCGCGGCGACGACCTAAAATGTTGAAAATTTTGTTTTTTGTTTAATTCGGTTATTTGACCCAATTATCTTGTTGTACTTGTTATTTAAGTATCAAAACTGACTTCTAAGTTAGTTTTGATCATAGGTGAATGTCGAGAGTCCCGGATGAAGATCAAGCGGCGAGCAAGAACCGAACACACGTTAAATGAAGCTTCCGCGTCAAATCTTGAGTTGTTTTGCTAAAAGTGAATTATGTAAACACTTATAAATATGTTTTTGTAATGTTGTAAACATATGGGAATGTTAGTATGACAAGTTTTTGTAAAGTCTCATTTAAGCATTAAAATGTGTATTTTATTTTTAAAATCTTGATTAATTGAGACGGTCGTTACAAGTTGGTAATCAGAGCTCATGGTTAAAGAATAAAGTGTGTTCGGTTCGAGGCTTGATCGCAAATCCGGTAAGTACATGTATATCAATGGTTTAGTATGATTAAAGTGTTGAGAACAACAGATATGGTTATCGTGTAATACACGTTACACCAATAAAAACGATATAGAATAGATATAGTCAACGAAATTACACGCGTTGATGCGTATAGTAGAAAAGCCTTGTATTATAATACGGGCATCCATTAATGTCGAAATTACTAACTGTTGTAAATGTTTTAGTTGAAGGCCACTCGCATATGAAGATAGCGAGAGTTTAACAAATCACGGATTTGACAGAGGAACGGTCCAAAGAGTATGCTCATCAAGGACCTAAATCACGTAGCGATCGCGAACAAGGCTAATGGCAAGAGAAGCCCGTTAGGGCAAGCATTACCAGGTGCACATTTTAAATTTAATTCCACAAATAGTAATATGCAACAAGTACGTAGAGATTGAAAGTTGCATATGTAGATTAAAAACTTGGAAAAAAAACCCGAATAGAAAATCTATCCGGGATATTGTTTCCAAGAGAAACAAATAGAGGCATTACTTACATGGGGTGTAATGTGAAAATTATAAAAAGGTCATATATACCAGGTATTGATCGCTTACTCTGGCCACGTAAGTGGTGAGCACGTAGTACCATGAACTTTTTATGATGGACATGCTTACATCCGATGTAGTAAGGACGGGGTGAGTGGGACAAATTAGAAAGTACTCAAATGAATCAAATGAGCAAGATAAATGATAATAATGTAAACACACAGCCGGGTGATGGAAGCGTATTACATTAGAATAATGAGCCCGAGTGAAAGGACAAAGATTAATGTAAAATGATTAAGATATGCATTGGGAGGGGTGTATTACACTCGAACCCGGAGGGTGCAAACATGTAAGATGATTAAGATATGCATTGGGAGGGCGTGTACTTACACTCGAACCCGGAGAATGCAAACATGTAAAATGATTAAGATATGCATTGGGAGGTGTAACACCTCGTAAAAATCACGTCCAATGATGTATCGACACGTGTCATGAGCTTTAAACGTGTAAAAGATTACTTATGAAGGACTAAAGTTGACAAACAAAGAAAGTATGTGAATATAAAGGATTCAAAATGTAAACAACGGATAAATATGCCTTACAATAACCCTACATGATGTTTTACCCTTAAACGAATAAATTATGGATCATACGAAGCTAATTGTGGAAGAGAGTGAGAGATTGCAAACTACAGGGGGTTAAACGTGTCAACATGTTTAAAGTATACCTCTGAGTGACCTTTTAGCAAACCTGAAGCTTTGTAACGATTAATTATGCTCACGAGAAGAAGTGATAAAAATTTCACAAGGTTTCGATAAAGTATGAGAAAGTTATGATAATATTCGTGTACGAGGGGTTAAAAGCGTCAACGAGGCGAAACTTGTGTTTTCGGTTATCGTTTAACGAAACCGGACCTATTGATAATTGGTTTTATCTCATGGATCATAGAAATATAAATTTCAAGGGTTAAAAGTGCCTAAAATGGAAGAAATTACGCATTTGAAGGTCCAGGGGGTGAAAGTGTCACATTTTGAAACATGTTGGCTGATATGTGGGGTGCTGGCGTAGCGCCACCACCTGGGCACCCGTCCACAGCACCACGCGACGGACTGCCAGTTCAGCAAACTCTTCCTTAACGTGGCAGCTTGCATGTGTGCTCGAATCCGCGAGTTTGCCACCCTCTAGCTCCTTGAAACACGTCCCATAACACTTGTATTCATCCCTGGAGATGCCCTAACACTTGTACCCATCTCCTTGACCCTCCATGGCTATATATAGGACCAATTGTTGCAACTTATGAACTCACACTTTGAGAAATTCACTTGGAAAGCTTCCAAACCTTTGTTCTGAAGATTTCTAGAGCTCAAGGGCACTTCCCTAGCATTCTTAGTCATGCATAGGACTTCAGTAAGTGTCTTTAACTTTCCTTATTCAGTTTAGCTTAGTTAATTAGCCTAAAGTCAAACCGTCGTAATTAAGATTTGACTTCGTCATTAATCTTAATTTGTCCAGTCAAATTTCAAATTGAAAGTACCTATGAGTTGGTAATTATGTGGGCAATAAACTCTTAAAAGGGCACCCTCTAATTCCCACTCTAACTAGGTCAATTGTCGGGTCAAAGTTAATTTTAAAAAGTCAACAGAAAGTGAATTTTCGCCTAAACACATAATTAACAATATAGAAGCTATGAAACCTCTTTTATCACTCATATAACTTGGTAATTAATGTAAGAACATGTCTAAGCATGTTCAACCCGACAATTTTCAGTTTAAGCTCGGTTCGGAACCGAAAGTCGCAAAAGTAGACTTTTGCTTTGACTTTCAGTTCTTACCCATTAGAGCATGTTTTAGAATTGCCTTAGAGCCCTATTAGGACCAGGTTATTTATTAGTGTAACCCCCTGAGGTTATACAACTTGGTTCATTAGTTATCTGATTCATATGCAAGTTTCCGTTATATGCCTAAATGTTGACCAATATGCCCTTTTGACCTTAAAACAAGAATTTTGAAAATGTGAGAGAACAATAATCTTTATTACTGATTTATAAACATGTCCCTAAATTTTCACATCAATTGGAGGTCTAGATTAAGAGTTATGCTCAATAGCATAATTAGAAAGCTTTTTATTAATTAAACGGCGTAATTAGCATATAACATATCTAAACCAAATTTTGATACCAAACTTTTTACCTACTGATTTAAAATAATATTTTGGGATTTTTGAATATTTTTATTTATTTTTGGGCTGAGCATAACATAGAGTTATAGCTTTAATTCGGTAATTGTCGATTTTGCCCTTTTGGCCTATAAAATGAGTTTTACAAATCCTTTTGATACAAAATCTTTTTCTACTGATTTTATATGATAAATAAAATATTTTGAGCCTTCTGGAATAATAAAAATATCAGCTTTACTTATAAAACCCGGAAATCACTTAAAACTGTCTTTTTACGCGTTTTAGACGCATAGTATGTATCAAAACTATTTTAAATATATAAGACTTGATACCTACTGATATTTTAAGTAAATTATTATACTTTAACAGTAAGCAAAATTTTTAAACTCAGATTCCCTATTTTGACCTTTAAAGCCTATGTGAAATTACCAAAATCCCAAACGGTGCATAGTTTAGTTATAAATGGTAAATTTCACATATAGGTAATACCCTGTTGATATAACCTATTAATTTGAGTATATTTACTGTTTATATCAGATCTGAAACTCAGAATCATATTAAATCTCTTTTATAACCTTTTAAATGACCAAAATACCCCTTCGGGGCATAATTTGAGTTTAAATTCATTTGGGGCATAATAGAAGATATCTTACTGATGTCACAACATATTTAAGGCATATTAACTTAGGAAACCTGTGTATGACTCATTTTGGTTACCCGTTACGCACTTTTCGCGTTCGGATCGGCTTATGTAACTAGTTTGCATATATTAGCCGAAACGGGTCAAACCATATCGTTTTCATCTCAAAATCCAGAATGTGTTTAGTTTACCCTTATTACACAAGTATACAAGCTTGTCAGGTCTAAACCACATTCCATTTCGGTCTACGCTTAATCATGTGTTTTGAACCGTATCCTCCTTTAAAACTAACCGGTCTAAGCATAAGCTTAATTAAAGACCCGTTAGGAATCTAATAGGTTATTAAAAACCTTCGTTCCAGATTTAGGAGCCCAGTAAAAGCTATCTGTACTTGCTGATTTGATATACGGCTGGGATTGAATTTATATTTAGCTCAGGTAAATACTTTTAACTTATTTTCCCTTATACGGGCTTGGGGTACGGTATATAAAATACCGCTTGGTCGGGCATTCGACTTTAATCGTTTGGTGGTTAAATATTATCGAGATGACTCGTTTAAAAATTTGGTTTTGTTTGCTTAACGCCTTTGGGGGGTTAATGACCATGTCCCGGATATCCTTGGCATCATTCATGGAATGGCCACGACCTTAGCACACGGGTGTAGGCGTACACCCATCAGTGCATTTAAAATTAATAAGGTGTAACTGCCGGTTACGAGAATAACTCGCCGCAGGACTATACCATGTGGTGTGTCTATTAATCTTTAACCCGGCATGAACCGGGCAACTGAACGCATAACAAACATGTAATTCTTTTACAAGTTTATGTATAAATAATTATCCCAAGTTATAAAATGTTTTGTGCCATGTGCATTCAAATCAATTTTTCTAAACCTTTTCAAAATGAGTCAGTTAATTGTATTTACCAGTGTAAACTGACGTATTTTCCCAAAAAGGTTAAGTGCAGGTACTACTCGAAATAGGCTGGCCTTTCCTTAGCATCAATAAGAGTCTCGCAAGCTTGGATGCATTTTAATTATGATGAACTATGTTTCCTTTTTATTTGATCCTCCTGTGGATCTTTTTCAACTATTTTGTGATACTTGATATTACAATTTATTCGGTTCAAATAAATATATCTTTTGCTTGCGCTGTGCATTTAAAATTGTGTTGTTTGACTATGATGATATCAAATACGTCACGATACTCCCCACCGGTAATACGTGGAAATATCGGGGTGTGACAGGTTGGTATCAGAGCCAACATTGAGTGAATTAAACACTAGCCTTTTGTGTTTAATCTCAATGACACAGTAGCACATTCCTTGACCTTCAAGTCTAGACTTAACATAGGAATGCTCTCGTCTCTATTCGGAGAATTTTTTTCTATATATTTTAATATGTCGCCAAGCAAAGAAGCCATAATGGAAATTCTCCCCATTTGAAGCCTAGGGAAGGCTGAGCTTCGTACTGCGACTAGGATTAACGTGCAACCAAGGAGAAAGCATTCAGAAAGAAAATGAAGAAGAAACTCCTTTTGCTGAAGATCGTTTCCTTAGTAGTCCTTATAAGGACATATTTATCTTTCAGTCCCTTCACGGACAACATCATTTCTTTCAAGTCCCGTTTAGGGAAATTCTGTACCTCTTTTAAAAATAATTGGAATGTTTTATCTAAATTTATTTATCATTGCATATGAACATAAAATATGAAATAATAACATTCCTTTTATAAGATCTACCATTATAATAAAATGGCAAAATCTAAAAAGGGCAGGACCTAGCCATGTGTCGTTTTAAGACAGGGCCAAGATGGTAGTTCCTTAATTAGATTCAGATCCTTATTAACATCTCAATTTAGGATTTTTCTGCGTTAAATATTAAAAAGAATCTTAAAGGTACAACCTAGCCTATATGTCATTTCAGACAAGGCCAAGATGGTAGAACCTATTCAAAAGATTCAAATCCTTGTTAACATTCCTGGCAAATGCGATGCAATCACATAAATCATCCTTATACTGGATTCTCCCGAAATCCTTTCTTATTTGGTGAATTAAGCATCAATTAGGGATATAATGCTTACGAGCCGTATTCATTGTCATATAAGACAAAAGACAGTCGTAGCCTACAACTCCCTGTCAAGAAAAGGCATGAACGACATTCAAGCCTAAATACCTTGATTCTACAAAATCATGGTTTATAATTTAAAGTTGCCCTTGTGACTTGGCCTTTTGTGCCATAGTTATATTTCAATTAAATCTAGGATAATTATCATGAAAATCCTGAATAAAATAAATATCATTCCTTTCCTGCCAGTATATATATTAAAAGAAAGTCTTAAAAGGTATAACCTAGCTTGAATGTCATTAAAGACCTAGCTACGATGGTAAGACCTGTTTAAAAGAAATTCAGATCCTTGTTAACATCTGAAAACATGTTAACACTCCTGACAACAGTGATGCGATAAAATCACACTTGTCATCTTTATATTAGGAATTTCCAAACCCCTTATTTAGCGTAAATGATCAATAGGAATCATGGGCTAATAAACGCCGAACATGATGTACACATCAAAACATCCATTGGGATGAATACCTTCGGGAAAAGATGTATACATGAGAAGATAGTTTTATTTCATAACTTCTTGTCAAGACAATGAATTATGAAATTTTCCGATCCAAAGGAATCATCGATTATGTTTTAAAATTTCCCTAGTGACAAGGCATCTATGCCATCAAAAAGTCCTTTGGAACAAGCCCTGGTGCTATATATAAAATGTCGGTACGACATTGACAGTCGTGACTTATGTCCCCTGTCTAATAGATATGAAGGATTATATTCCGTTAGAATGCCAAAGATGGTTTATTTAAAAACCTAGGCAAAACATAATCAAATAAATTTAATACTATCTATTTGCCTATATGGTTTATCTGTACCCTGGCTATTTAATCATCAAATTTAACAATTCACCATATAATTAAACCCATTATTACTACTTGATTTGTAGCCTTCAAAGCTTCACCATGGCCGACTCGTCTGAAGCTCACAATCATCCAGCTGATCAGAATAATGATGCAAGACTGAACTTAACGGGCGCCGAGTTACAGGCTATGTTAGATACAGCCGTAAACAGGGCCGTGGACCGAGCGTTAAAGGATCATAAGCGAAAGTGCGATAATACCCCGAATAAGGGACTCAAAAAAGGGTAAGACCAGTTCAAGCTATAACCAGTCCAAGCCAAAGGAGGCAAAACCCGAATGTAAAACCTGCGGGAAGAAGCACTTCGGAAAATGTTTCTATGATCAGACCAGGGGATGTGTCATCTGTAAAGAGATGGATCATAAGACCCATGAATGCAAGGACTAGAAGGACAACCAGCAGTCAGGTGAAAAGACTAGATGCAAAACCTATAGGAAATACCACCTCGGGAAATGCAGATTTGAACCTCAGCCTCTACCCTGTGGAATCTGCAAGTCCAAGGAGCATAAGACCTTGGATTGCAAGAAGTTGGAAGACGCAACCTGCTATGGTTGCAATGAAAAAGGGCACATCAAGACAAATTGCCCAAATAAAACCAAGAAGCCTGGGGAGGCTAAGAAGACCAAAGCTGGAGACTCTCAAATGAATGCTCAAGAGGCCGTTCAGGATGACAATGCCACAACATGTACTTTCCTTGTTAGTGACGTTCATGCTAGAGTATTATTTGATTCAGGGTCAGATAAGTCTTTCATAGACAATAAATTTTGTAAATTATTAAATCTACCTGTTAAAACTTTAAGCGTTCAGTATGAAGTAGAATTGGCCGATAGAACCTCGGAGACTGCTTCAGCAATATTAGATGGATGGTTTATATCCATTAGGAATTTTTCTTTTCCGCTGTCCTTATTTCCGTTAAAATAGAGGGACTCGATATAGTGATAGGAACGGATTGGTCATTTTGTAACCAAGCCCATAATGTGTGTGACAAGGAGCAAGTAGTTATCAAAACTCCTTATGGCGAGCCTTTGACAATTCAAGGAGACACATGGTACGGATTGCCTAAGCACTTGTTGAATATGGTATTTAATACCAAAGATTTGGGTATGGAAAACTCAGAAGAGACAAATAACAGTCGCGATGCTGGAGATGCGACAAATGTTAATGGTGCATCCAATGTGAACCTCAATGTTGATGGAGTTAATCTCCAAAACTGTAATTAACGCAGCTGTTAGGAAGGCTATGAGAAAAGTCATGAAAAGGTTCAAGGAGCCAAATGCTGCTCGCTCTAAAAACACATGTCGCTGCTCATGAGAAGAGCTTTATTCATACTTCAAATGCGAGGAATAACCCAAACAAAATCATATGTGGCAAGGAGCCCATTCCTTTTAGGATGTACTTAAAAGTACTTCGTCTCTTGGAAGTCAAGAGACTTCAATAGTAAAAAGGGGCCAACGATTGCAGGAAATTGTTGGATGAAGTAGAAACCACTAGGTGTATCAGCAGTTATGCTGGAAAGGACACGGTGAGGTATGCATCACAGTCGCTCGATGGCAATACCCTTAATTAGTGAGGACATTAATGAAGTCCCCAAGAAAGATCCTCTTATACAATATGGGATGGTCCAAGTTTTAAGGACCCTATTAGAAAAACCTATTATCCGCATCAAGAAATGGAAAAAGATGGAATAAGAATTTTCTGACTCTCACCATAAAAGTTCTAGACTGTCGTCAATATGTTACAAATTTTAAATTCATTGGTTGAGATAGTACCCTATTCCATTTACCAAAAAATCTAAGCTTAATGCAAATAATTATTGGTGGTTAGCAACGGCAATAAGAGGGCACATTAAGGTTTCAAAGCCTGCTCATTCTAAATCCATTATGGATCTACCTCAGTTACTCACGTTATATAGATTAAGAAATAACCAGTCAAAGCTGAGACTGCCCTAAAATTTCCAAAGATTTTGCAGCTAAGTTTAAAAGGATTAAGAATGGAGGCGTTTAACCCTCCTGATGAATGATTAGAGGCGGTTCACATTAATAATGACACCAGATAAATCCTTCATTGTGATTTTATTGCTAGGAGTTACGTCTGGTCTCTCATAAGACCATAAGTTTAGCAAACTCTTAAAAATTCTCCCGTAAGAACCCCAGATATTAAGTGTAAGGAAAAAAAAACTTACAGGCAAAATCATAGGAACCATTTCTTCTGTTCCTGTCAGAAGCCTTCGGTCGTAGAATTTTTGAAGTATCCTCTCTAGAGGAAGTGCGTCAGCATATATAGTTGATATCTCTTTGATCTCTATCGATTACGAATACCAGACGGTATGATAAAAAGCTCCATATGAGGATTGGTGTATCTTAATATGTTCCATAGATTGCTTCCATGCCTGATCAGTATGGAGGTTTAATGCATGGGACCACAAAAATATTCCGATGGTCATATGGTATTAAAGTCAGCCAATGGTATTCAAAGAAGATATCCATAATGGAATTGTCCAAGTAAATGCCTCCGATTAAGGAATTCGTGGACTCGTAACATAAATGTGTCACTCATTTGACACAAGCAAGGATGGATGAACTGGAGCCTGAGATTTGGAAAATCTCTGTAACCTCCTTGTATCTTGATTATCTTCTCCTAAGATTACCCTGTTTACCTCCTGAGAGGCAAATATAGTTAAGATTTATATCCTATTTAGGGTTGTATTATTATGAAATCTCCAAGACGGCTAGTACCATCATTGGAAGAATCGAAACCCTGATTAAGTTAGTTTTAAAATAGAGGTTCATATAGCCTAACTCAATATTCTAAGAATTCGGTATAGTTAATTAAGAAAGACGGTTCATTTTGCTTATGCATTGATTACCGCAACCCTAATTAGGCAACAATTAAGAATTGCCATCAGCTGCCCAGGATCGTCGATTGGTTCGACTAACGGAAAGGATTAGCTATTCCTTAAGATTAGTTTTAAGTAGTGGTTGGAATAACCATCTCACCTTAAAAATAAGCTTTTTGTAATAGTTGTTATATAAGTATCAAGGTTGCTCCTTTGGAGACCTTGTATAGATGAAATATCAAAACATCCGTTTGATGGACGAGACTTTGGAAAGTCCAATTACCAGGATCTGAAAGTTGCCTTGGAAACAACGAATAAGACCATACAAATCCATAATCATCTGTAAGTTGCCAGTATTCGGCAGAAAATCAAGGATTAATGAAAGTAGCAACCCTCCTAAGTTCTTGTTAAGGAATAAGGTTCAACAAAAGATATTACCTAGGAAGGGTGTGCCAATTTGTTAAATTATCAGGTTAGTTAAGCTCTGAATATATAGAATCATTCGAAGGAAATCGAATGTATCAAGATCACATAGCTTATAAACTAAAATCTATTTAAGGAGCTTAGCGGAGCTCGCAATGCATTACACACTAATGATTTAAGGATGTGTTTTGCCAATCAGTCGAGAAGCATTATCACATAATGATATGCAGATTTATGATATGATGAGCAACCTATACCGATTAAAGATCAGAAGGTTAAGAAGCTCCAAAAGGATACATGTACCTAATATAAAGGTCACTTTGGGAGCTTAGAGAGACTCCAGATAGGCTATAGAAGTTAAGTCCATTATGCGACAAAAAGAACTTCCAGCATTTTAGCAAATCTCAAGGTCGAGATTTCTTTTAAGGGGGTGAGGATGTAACACCTCGTAAAAATCACGTCCAATGATGTATCGACACGTGTCATGAGCTTTAAACGTGTAAAAGATTACTTATGAAGGACTAAAGTTGACAAACAAAGAAAGTATGTGAATATAAAGGATTCAAAATGTCAACAATGGATAAATATTCCTTACAATAACCCTACACGATGTTTATACCCTTAAACGAATAAATTATGGATCATACGAAGCTAATTGTGGAAGAGAGTGAGAGATTGCAAACTACAGGGGTTAAACGTGTCAACATGTTTAAAGTATACCTCTGAGTGACCTTTTAGCAAACCCGAAGCTTTGTAACGATTAATTATGCTCACGAGAATAAGTGATAAAAATTTCACAAGGTTTCGATAAAGTATGAGAAAGTTATGATAATATTCGTGTACGAGGGGTTAAAAGCGTCAACGAGGCGAAACTTGTGTTTTCGGTTATCGTTTAACGAAACCGGACCTATAGATAATTGGTTTTATCTCATGGATCATAGAAATATAAATTTCAACGGTTAAAAGTGCCGAAAATGGAAGAAATTACGCATTTGAAGGTCCAGGGGGTGAAAGTGTCACATTTTGAAACATGTTGGCTGATATGTGGGGTGCTGGCGTAGCGCCACCACCTGGGCACCCGTCCATGGCACCACGTGACGGACTGCCGGTTCAGCAAACTCTTCCTTAACGTCGCAGCTTGCATGTGTGCTCGAATCCGCGAGTTTACCACCCTCTAGCTCCTTGAAACACGTCCCATAACACTTGTATTCATCCCTGGAGATGCCCTAACACTTGTACCCATCTCCTTGACCCTCCATGGCTATATATAGGACCAATTGTTGCAACTTATGAACTCACACTTTGAGCAATTCACTTGGAGAGCTTCCAAACCTTTGTTCTGAAGATTTCTGGAGCTCAAGGGCACTTCCCTAGCATTTTTAGTCGTGCATAGGACTTCAGTAAGTGTCCTTAACTTTCCTTATTCAGTTTAGCTTAGTTAATTAGCCTAAAGTCAAACCGTCATAATTAAGATTTGACTTCGTCATTAATCTTAATTTGTCCAGTCAAATTTCAAATTGAAAGTACCTATGAGTTGGTAATTATGTGGGCAATAAACCCTTAAAAGGGCACCCTCTGATTCCCACTCTAACTAGGTCAATTGTCGGGTCAAAGTTAATTTTAAAAAGTCAACAGAAAGTGAATTTTCGCATAAACACATAATTAACAATATAGAAGCTATGAAACCTGTTTTATCATTCATATAGCTTGGTAATTAATGTAAGAACATGTCTAAGCATGTTCAACCCGACAATTTTCAGTTTAAGCTCGGTTCGGAACCGAAAGTCGCAAAAGTAGACTTTTGCTTTGACTTTCAGTTCTGACCCATTAGAGCATGTTTTAGAATTTCCTTAGAGCCCTATTAGGACCAGGTTATTGATTAGTGTAACCCCCTGAGGTTATACAACTTGGTTCATTAGTTATCCGATTCATATGCAAGTTTCTGTTATATGCCTAAATGTTGACCAATATGCCCTTTTGACCTTAAAAAAAAAAATTGAAAATGTGAGAGGACAATAATCTTTATTACTGATTTATAAACATGTCACTAAATTTTCACATCAATTGGAGGTCTAGATTAAGAGTTATGCTCAATAGCGTAATTAGAAAGCTTTTTATTAATTAAACGGCGTAATTAACATATAGCCTATCTAAACCCAATTTTGATACCAAACTTTTTACCTACTGATGTAAAATAATATTTTGGGATTTTTGAAGATTTTTATTTATTTTTGGGCTGAGCATAACATAGGGTTATAGCTTTAATTCGGTAATTGTCGATTTTGCCCTTTTGGCCTATAAAATGAGTTTTACAAATCCTTTTGATACCAAATCGTTTTCTACTGATTTTATATGATAAATAAAATATTTTGAGCCTTTTGGAATAATAAAAATATCAGCTTTACTTATAAAACCCGGAAATCACTTAAAACCGTCTTTTTACGCGTTTTAGACGCATAGTATGTATCAAAACTATTTTAAATATATAAGACTTGATACCTACTGATATTTTAATTAAATTATTATACTTTAGCAGTAAGCAAAAGTTTTAAACTCAGATTCCCTATTTTGACCTTTAAAGCCTATGTGAAATTACCAAAATGCCCATACGGTGCATAGTTTAGTTATAAATGGTAAATTTCACATATAGGTAATACCCTATTGATATAACCTATTAATTTGAGTATATTTACTGTTTATATCAGATCTGAAACTCAGAATCATATTAAATTTCTTTTATAACCTTTTAAATGACCAAAATACCCCTTCGGGGCATAATTTGAGTTTAAATTCATTTGGGGCATAATAGAAGATATCTTACTGATGTCACAACATATTTAAGGCATATTAACTTAGGAAACCTGTGTATAACTCATTTTGGTTACCCGTTACGCACTTTTCGCGTTCGGATCGGCTTATGTAACTAGTTTGCATATATTAGTCGAAACGGGTCAAAACATATCGTTTTCATCTCAAAATCCAGAATGTGTTTAGTTTACCCTTATTACACAAGTATACAAGCTTTTCAATTCTAAACCACATTCCATTTCGGTCTTCGCTTAATCATGCGTTTTGAACCGTATCCTCCTTTAAAACTAACCGGTCTAAGCATAGGCTTAATTAAAGACCCGTTAGGAATCTAATAGGTTATTAAAAACCTTCGTTCCAGATTTAGGAGCCCAGTAAAAGCTAGCTGTACTTGCTGATTTGATATACGGCTGGGATTTAATTTATATTTAGCTCAGGTAAATACTTTTAACTTATTTTCCCTTATACGGGCTTGGGGTACGGTATATAAAATACCGCTTGGTCGGGCATTCGAATTTAATCGTTTGGTGGTTAAATATTATTGAGGTGACCCGTTTAAAAATTTGGTTTTGTTTGCTTAACGCCTTTGGGGGGTTAATGACCATGTCCCGGATATCCTTGGCATCATTCATGGAATGGCCACGACCTTAGCACACGGGTGTAGGCGTACACCCATCAGTGCATTTAAAATTAATAAGGTATAACCGCCGGTTACGAGAATAACTCGCCGCGGGACTATACCATGTGGTGTGTCTATTAATCTTTAACCCGGTATGAACCGGGCAACTGAACGCATAACAAACATGTAATTCTTTTACAAGTTTATATATAAATAATTATCCCAAGTTATAAAATGTTTTGTGCCATGTGCATTCAAATCAATTTTTCTAAACCTTTTCAAAATGAGTCAGTTAATTGTATTTACCAGTGTAAACTGACGTATTTTCCCAAAAAGGTTAAGTGCAGGTACTACTCGAAATAGGCTGGCCTCTCCTTAGCATCAATAAGAGTCTCGCATGCTTGGATGCTTTTTAATTCTGATGAACTATGTTTCCTTTTTATTTGATCCGCCTGTGGATCTTTTTCAACTATTTTGTGATACTTGATATTACAATTTATTCGGTTGAAATAAATCTATCTTTTGCTTCCGCTGTGCATTTAAAATTGTGTTGTTTGACTATGATGATATCAAATACGTCACGATACTCCCCACCGGGCCCACCGGTAATACGTGGAAATATCAGGGTGTGACAGGAGGCGGTGTACTTACACTCGAACCCGGAGAATGCAAATATGTCTCTTAACGGGCCGTTTTTGTAAAACGTCAAACTTGAGGACAAAGTCGGAATATAAAAGTGAAGCGAAGTCTTAATGCATACCGGAAGGGTTGCAATAATAACGACTTTGGTAAAACACCCGGTTGATGGGTAAGGATTAAACACATGCGTAGACCGAGAAACGGGAACTCGGATGGAAAGTTAAAAGACTCGGGTTTTGAGTCATGACTAAAAGACGACAAGATGATGTAAATAGAAATTTTGA
Source organism: Helianthus tuberosus (assembly GCA_030545235.1). Lineage (NCBI taxonomy): Eukaryota > Viridiplantae > Streptophyta > Magnoliopsida > Asterales > Asteraceae > Helianthus > Helianthus tuberosus. The sequence goes on along the minus strand of JARYGA010009830.1, from coordinate 12,414 downwards.
TAAATTATGTTCAACTATTTTAAAGTTGAACGGGTCGAAACAAAGAATGAAGTTTGACATCCATAAATGATTTTGAACATAAAAAGGGTGCCTTAATGCCATATACATATATTAATGTATATACCTTTGAATAAAGACATGAATAAAAGATGATCTACGGGATTATAATAACCTACGAGATTATAAATGAGGCTAAGGTCCACGGGATCAAAAAGACATTCGGGTCCCAAATAGAAAGAAACGAATCGTTGGGGTCTCACCTTAATAAGGTAAAAAGGTGAAAATATAAAGAAATAGCCTACGAGGCTAAGCGAAAGAACCTACGAGTCAATAGTATAAAACAAGGAAACTAGTTGTAACATCCCGCGTAAAATAATAATGGGAGATAAAGTTCGTATAAAAGCGATGGGTTTCGCTAAGTTAACTAAATGGGTTAAAAGCGAAGAGATTGTGAAAGGTCGGGTTGACAAAATTGAAGAATTTCACTAAAACATTCAAACGGGCAAAAATGACAAAAGAATTCACAATTATTTAAATTGTGTTACGTCACAAAAGTGGATAAGTCATTACCGAAATGACAACGGAAGGGGATTAATCCTTGGAATTGACATGAGTTCAAGAGAAAAGCGTTAAACTAAAATTCAGTATTAGTGAGAAACAACGCTTTAACAAATACGAATATTATGAAACGAATTCGGAAAATGATTAATATCAAGGAATATGGATCTTGACACCGGTAGGTGCAAAGTGATACATTTGAAGGAAAGATTTCTGATAATAAAACTCGACATAAACTTAAACAAAACGTGATGTAATCACGGTCACAAAAAGTGATATAGAATACAATCAAGTCGTAACGTGAGTTACGAGATATGAAAATCAGAAAACACGTAAAAGGCAGGGTTGGCAATAAGATATACCCTAATGACGGGGAATAAAGTGACGGCGACTAATCAGTCAGGCCAGAAAAACCTTTCAAAGTCGGAGTAGTGTTACGACTTATATAAAGCGCCTGTTGAAATAAGATTAGCTTAAAGTAAACATGATGAAAATAAATACAACCGAGCGATCAGATGACAACTCGGTCAAATAAGTGACTAAAATAAGAAGTACAAGCTGAAAGTAATGGCCTACAAGGCCTTACATGTGAAAGGCGCATACGTCATACGCCTTAAAACCAAAAGCACACTACCCTACTTTTCTGGTAAGGTTGTTAATTACGAGCAATGCTCAAGTAGTTTCCGAAACGAAGTCCGTAGAATTAAACCTAAAGAACTACGTAAGAAAGGTTTCGGGGACGAAACCTCTTTAAGGGGGTAGACTTGTAACACCCCGAAAACGGGTTTGGTAATCAAACCCCGTTAATACTAAAAGACGGGTAAAGTACTGTTAGTGGTAAAAGTAACCCGGTAAATATTAGGATTTAAATAAATAATCCTAATATTAACTACAACGTGAATAAAAGCTTTTAAGGAAATGAGTTTATATGAGGCCTGAGTTAACGAGACTTAAAATAAACCTAGTCATAAACTTCCCTGAACCCACTAAGTTAACTAGGGATGTTTAACCTAGTTAATTAGAGAAAATAATATTTGAACAACAAGTTATAGCCTTTTATAAATAAAGTTACAAACTTGAGGGGCTAAAAAGGGAAGATTAGAAACTTTATTTTTATTAAAAAAAAAAACAAAACACTGCGTGTATACGGTCAGGAGAAGGAGCAAGAGCTCCAAACCCTATCTCACCCAAATTCACCAAATTGAAGGCCAAGACTAGCTCAAATCAAATGCATGAACACGTACAAACGATCACCAAGTCGAGGGGATCGTAAGGTATGTCAAATTTTGTAATTTGGTGATGTTTTGAAATTATGATGAACACTCATAATCAAAATTCGGGGATGAATGTTGAATGTATGAGTGATATATGTGTTGAATTCATGTTTAGAAACAAACCCTAGTTGAAAACTTGGTGAATTGATGTTAGAAACTAGGGATTTGATGATCACCCTTGAATGTGCTAAGTGGGTTTTGACTAATAATGAAGATGATGATATGTTTGTGCTAGGAATCATCACAATTGATAGTTGAAGCTAGATACTTAAACAATTTGCAAGTTTGAGTATTGATCATACATGATCCGAAATGGGTTTTTGAATGTTATAGTGAAATTAGCGATTTATATCATGAATGTGATGTTTGAAACCATGATATCAACTAGTTCGAATGTAAAGCTTGATTTGAATAGGTAACCGAATGAATGCCTAATGACATGATGAAACGGGTTTCACTCATAGATGGAACCCGTAGATTTTGTGTAATAAAAGTATGAGTTGTGTAATTAGATGATTATACTTTTCACGAAATGGGTCTTGTATGATATAAAAGAATCGATGTTAAAATTGTGATATAGATGCTAGAAATCATATTACCTACTAGTAGGTGTGTAAAAACTTGATTTGTTAAGAGTTCGGATGAAATGTCGAAGTGAGTTCAATGAACCAAATATGCATTTGAATATGTTGATAAGTCAATTGACTTTTAGGAAGTCAAACTGACCAATGATTTGATCGAATGATAAATTCGACATAAGACCCGTAAGGTGGGGTAGTCATAATTGATAATGACTAATCTAACCGTCTTACGAATTATGATGATAGTTTGACGCCTAAGAAGCTAGGTGGAAGCTTGACGAGGGAGCGGGTCAAACGAATCAAGAAGGAAAGAAAAAGCGTAGTGCGGATGCGAGGTAAGTAAAGCTTACACCTATTTGTAGTATACGTATTTATTTTATAGTTGATATATACGACAACGGAATATATCCGAAATATGGGTCCGACATGAAACGAAATGAGTCGGAACGAATAAAACAATTAAAACCATGTATAATGGTGAAAAAGGGCGAAATGGTAATTTAGTCATGAAATGACATTGGTAAAATGAGTTTTTGAATGGCTACTTTATAAGTAAGCCTAACGAATAAAGAGAGTTAATTAATGAAATGGTGGATGAATACCAGTCAATGTTAAGCGCAAAATGTTTGGTTGCTTAAATCAAACGGGTCAAATGGTAAAGTTGATACCATTTGACAAACGATGACTAATGAATGCTTGTCAAGTCTTATACTCACAGGATAAAATGGTTTATGAATTAGCTATGCTATGAATTAGCATATTACGGACGCAAGGTATTAAAACGGGTCAAAATGTTGACCCGAGCCAGATACGTATAAATATGATTATAGCTAACGTACAAATTTGGGCAAATAAGTAGCGTAGGTCCTTCATCGTATATGAAAGGTTAAAATGGACTAAAACGCCCTTGTAAGATAAATTGAACAAACGGCCTTTAAAGGTTGTTTGGAAATGAGTTTTATGATTAAATGAATGCTTACAATAAGTATAAGAAGGAGAAAGATGTAGGTCTTTGGTCAAACGACTCTATGTGGGTCTTACCGTAAAATAACAATCCGAGGAGTAAAACTCGGATTACATAGATCACTATATTAAATCCACCACAAATATAGTTGTGGTGGAAGAACACTTGATAAGAAATGTGGAAATATGACGCTAGAAATGAATGGATGCGGTTCGTGCGTGAAATAAGCTTAAATACCCTTAACGGGTCAAAATACTCATACGAGCGAAATTTGGTTTAAAGGTGTATATAAACCCATGATTGGAACCTAATATGATAGACTATATTGAATTTAAGAGTTTCACGAGAATTAGGGGTCAAACAAACTTGTTTGTTTAATAAATACATGAACGGGTAAAAAATTTAGTGATTTTATTTTAAGCCGAAAGCTTAAAAGTCTAAAATTTTGTTAATCCAGATGTAGGATTTTAACTCCATGTGATGGAGAATTAAATTACGATCACGTAGGAAAAAGAATTGTGCAAATCGGATCAATAACGAAAGAGTTATGCTCGTTTTCGTAAAATCAAACGTAGCTGGGCGAATATGCAGCACCAGCATCAACTTTCTTTCAAAATAGGACCGTGGCGTCGCGCCACGGCCAGAGCCTTTTGCCGTCGCGCGCGGCGACGGCCTAAAATGTTGAAAAATTTGTTTTTTTTGTTTAATTCGATTATTTGACCCAATTATCTTATTGTACGTGTTATTTAACTATCAAAACTGACTTCTAAGTTGGTTTTGATCATAGGTGAATGTCGAGAGTCCCGGATGAAGATCAAGCGGCGAACAAGAACCGAACACACGTTAAATGAAGCTTCCGCGTCAAATCTTGAGTTGTTTTGCTAAAAGTGAATTATGTAAACACTTATAAATATGTTTTTGTAATGGTGTAAGCATATGGGAATGTTAGTATGACAAGTTTTTGTAAAGTCACATTTTAGCATTAAAATGTGTATTTTATTTTTAAAATCTTGATTAATTGAGACGGTCGTTACACCGGTGCTGCCATGTGGCAGCAGCGTGTCGAGACTATGGGACCAACTCAACAACCCTACACCCCTACCCACCTATCTCGCGGGCCGCGAGAAAGATAGCCTTGGCTGTCGCGGGCCGCGACCCGCTGTCGGATCAGCCCTATAAATAGAGGCCGTTGGCCTTCAGTTCAATTCGCTCAAAATTCTCGTATTCTCTCTCAATTCTAAAGTGATAAAATCATACTCGGGCATTATACCCCCCCTAAATAACGAAGTTCTGCCTCGTTGTAAGTACCATAACCCCCGGTTACTGTGACAACCCTCAAAATTTCATGTAACTATACGATTTATTAATGATAATTAAAGTGTTTGATGACTGTGTGGAATTACTTAACTGCTCTCTGATTACTGTGTTATACTTACATGTGTTTGTTAACATACTAGTAGTATACAGAAAAGTTACTAAATAGTCCTGTGTGCTTTCCTAAGTGTTGAGAATTAAAAGTGTTACAAAAAATATACATAAAAGACACTTTATGGATTAATTAAGCACTTTAATGGAACAACACCCAACCGAACAACCGGACTTTATCCGGAACACAAAAATATTGTTAAACACATTGTTTCTATTTTCTGAGCTAGTTAGGGTCCCCGAACACCCTAACACACTATTTAACACTTAACACACATAAACCAAACTAGATACTTGTAACATCCCGAAAATACAAATTTTTAAATTTGCAATTAAGTTGTGAATAAATTAGCAAAATAATCTAATTAGTAATGACACTAACCTAGTTAGTTTATTACTTATGAATAGTTTAAGACATAGAAAGAAAGTAAAAGAAACTAGAGGGACCAAAAGTGTTAAACTTGAAAATTAATTTTAATAAAAACATTTCAATAAAACACCTACTCAAAATTGAGTACGGTGATCGACCAGGAACAGGGGGGGGGGGCAACCAAGCTTCTCCAAAACCCTAAGTTTCACAAAATCCCTAAATTGAAGGATCAAACTCAGTCCAAAACGAAAATCGAGCATAGATTCATGATCCCCATCACAAGGGGGTTGTAAGGTATGTAAAATTCTATGAAAATTCTCTGTTTGAAATTCTTATGAATTTGGGAGATTCAAAATTTGATGATGCATGTTTGTGATTTGGTTAGATTAGGGATGATATAGTGTCTAGAAGAAAAACCTAGACAACTACATGTGAAATCATGTCCAAATTCAGGAAATTCCATGAATACATTGAAGGTGGGTTATGGGTTTTACAAGATAATGATGAACACTAGGGTTTAGAATGATTATTCTAGTGTAATTTAATCATAGAAAGTGATTTCAGAAAAGTATGATGTTTAAATGTTATATGAAAGTTTTATTGATGTTAAGTTTAGCTAAATAGCAAGCTATGAACTTGAATATGAATGATATAAAATTATGCCCTTATAGTGTTTGTGGAAATGCCTCAAAGAAGGCTTAAAACTGAAATTCAAAGTTGAAACGCATAATTTTGATGTTTCAGTAAATTACACGATATATGGTTTAAAAGGGAGTTCTAAACATGATATAAAAGGACTCTATAGGAAAGGACGCAGGAGCGTCAAGCGGGCAAGCAGGTGGCGAATCACGTTTGAAGGGCTTACTTTGAAGGTATGTAACTTGATTCGTTACATTTGGGTAAATTTTGATATTTAGCATATATGTAGTTGGATTGTGTATTAAAAGTTGAGTTGGATTAAAGCGATGATGTTCGCTATGTCGAATAATAGGCCAAGAATCTGGTTAGACCTCGTTGGTAGTCATCAAAATGGAAGATTCCTTAGATGAGCCAAACGGGTCGAATAACCAAGTAAGGCATAGTAATACATTGTAGTATGGTTACTCGGTCTTTTGTTATTATTGACAAATGACATATTAGAATACGAGGATTAAACATGTTGGTTTGTAGGATTGAAATCCGAGAACTTGACTCAAGTAAACAAACAAATCAAACAAAACATAACATTCCAGAGTCTACCGTAAATTACGGTATATCCCGTAATTTACGGTAGAGACCAAAAGGTTACGGTGGATTCCCCCTGTGTTACGGTGGAACCAAAATTTCCCAGGAGCCACCGTAACTTACGGTATCTACCGTAAGTTACGGTAGAGCTTTAGAATTTATGATAAAGTTTGTATTTCTTTGTTAAATCGAATCCGTTTTAAACGTAGTTTCGAATATGTATTATTTCTAAGTATTCTAATACTAATGTTTAATGTAAACATTTCAGTTTTTAGGTATCCAAGGATTACGGATGACGATCAAGCTAGCTTTTGAAGAACCGAACACAAACTTTTGAAGCTTCCGCGTTGATTAATTCTGTTTAGACAATGTTATGATGAATCAGTTTGCTAAATAACTTTAAATGCTTAAATTAGTTAGTAGTTGACAAATTTTTTTTACCTTAGAACTTGGTTTTTGGAACTTATGTTTTAACCTAGACATCAATTATATAAACTCTTGTGAATTATTCCTAATTTCAAGTAGTAATTAAGACGGGTGTTACAATACTTAATCTCCAACCAAATCACTAACTAAACAATTGAAACCCAACCCTATACCCCCCCCCCCTCATTTCCACGGTTACCATGGGTGGATCCACCCATGGATTTTCTTGAATTGTTTATTAGGTTTGTTAGGTACTTGGGAAACATATTAACCCATGTGTAAATGGGTGTTGGAAGATCACTTATTTAACCACTAGATCAACACACATTATCATCATTCACCAACTCAACAACAAACCTATCTCTCCCTCTCTTCCTTGTTCGGCCGAACCCAAACACAACCACCATCATCATCAATCAAGCTTCTTCATCCATTTCACTAGTATACAAAGGTGTTGGAAGGCATATAACGAAGCTCGGTGTGTTCGGAAGTTGAAGGACCACTCTCATCTTCTTTTATCCACCACATTTCTTCACTTGAACTTCCCTAGTCTTGAACTAGTGGTAAGAACTTAGATCCTCGTATTTTACATGTTGTTTAAGTGGTTAATGATGTGTAGTGATCAAAATGATAAGAACTTTAATGAATCTTATGAAGAAGTCTTGAACATAAACTAACTTAGTAATAAAGTATGGTTAAAAGATGAAGAAATCATGATATTCATAAGATGTGATGCTTGTTGGTTGTTGTTACTCATGTAGTTGATATGGATCATCATATGATCTTGCTAGATCATGATTAAAAACATGATCTAGCAAGATGAGAAAGTTAGAAATGTGTAGGATGATGGAATCATCGACACATAAAGTATGAACTTGAATAAATAAATGTTTTCTTGTAAAAATAAAGATCAAAGTAGGTTACAATCTTGTAGATCTAAAGATCCATGAGTGGTTTCTCAAAAGAACCAAGTGAAAAATATAAGTTTCATTAAATATTGGACCTTACAAAAACTAATCACATTTTTGGTGGATAAAGAGGTGTAGAAACGCTTGTGTAACTAGAAACTTTCATGAAGAAATATTTTTAGAAAATATGGTGGAAGTTGTAAACACTTAAAGTCTTTAAAAATAAAGTTTTTAAAGAACTAATCACATTTTAAAAGGTAACAAGACTTACTAAGTATGCTAGTAAGTTACTACATATTTTTATAAATTTTCAAGTTCATAAGTTTATAGTTTATGCTTGTTTTTGACAAGTTTGGTAAATAGAGATTGTATGTTGATTGATTGAATGAATTTTTGAAAAGAAAATGATATGCTAATAAGCATGGACACCTCCATTTACAAAGAAAACTCTGGCGAAATTTTCTAAAAATTCCAACACTTAGACAATATTTTTCTAAACAAGCGTTACAAGTATATTTTATAATTAGTGTTTCGAATATAAACTTCGCCATAATTTTTGTAACAAAATACAAAGTGTCGGAGGTTGATTTTTGTAAATAAAAATGGGTAAATATATATTTAGAATATATATCTTATATTGGAACACTTGTGTGGATACTTGTTTATTTTGTGTGATAGTTATATTATATTAGAGTGAAATAATATAACTTAACAAAGTACCTTGACGTTAGAACTGTGTGGTACGTGATGGGAGTAATGAGTAAATAAACCGTACGTAGGATACGTGTTGTGCATGAGAAACTGATTGTTATCTGTACCTTATTAGGACGTGCTTGATTTCCTGATTATTAGAGTAATTAATCTAACTGAGCAAACCAAGGTGAGTTCACACACTTTCTAAGGCATGGGATTCCCGGTGATTTGGGAATGGGTTAAAGATTTAAAACGGAACCTACATATCCTCCTTGGGTAGGATATGTACCGCCATCCTCCATAGGTAGGATGCCAATATTAATCCTGCGTATTCTCCTTGGGTAGAATACGTATGTTCGTCCTCCTTGGGTAGGACAACAACCTTAAAACTTACTAGACAAAACTCTATCATTAAGTCCCTCATTTTATATCGACTTAATCGCCGAGGCCAATGGCGAGCGGGTCATTAGTTAATAGCGCTATTAGGTTTAACAAACCCCACACCGTGCCGTTCGGACGGGCGTGTACTAATGGACTATGGCAAACTGTCAGTGATGATAGACACTGATGTAGGGCACAACTATTGTTCGTCAGTTGTCGATATGGTACGGTCTAGTGGTTCACATGGGGAAACCCCCACTGATTTTGGATATGGTTTGGGTAATAAAGAAGGAACTGGTTAAACATACTTTCAACTACGGGGTATCCCCCACGGCAAATAAGCCAACGAAAGACAAACCATGTTTTCGGAAACAACTTAAAACTAAACAACCAAACGTGAACTCACTCAACTTTGTTGTTGACTCGTTGTTACATGCCTTACAGGTCGTTAGATGCTTATGGAGCTTGCACGAGGAGGAATTCGTTGTGGGATATGGGCGGTTATGTCCCGTGCTAAACATTTAATCCTTATGAAATTATTAAACTTACGTTTTGGACTTTAAACTTATGAACTATGGAACTTATGTTTTGAACTGACGTTTTATGCTTCCGCTGTTAACTTAGAATTGGTTACTTCCTTTTGGTCACCAATTGTATTGTGGTTGGTTTTATTTACTTAGTAACATTGTTCAATATGATTGGTGGCTCGATCCTGGTCATGTCACACCTCCAAGCGGTGATACTCCGCATGGTGGATTTTGGGGGTGTGACAGATTGGTATCAGAGCCATTGGTTATAGTGAACTTGGTTTTATAAAGGGAAAAGCTTTTTGACAAAACCAAACTATAACCTGTACAGTGCTCAACGATCCACAACGACGCTTCGCTCCACGTGCAAGACTCGACACAATAAGTGGTATGATTTATGTTTATGTTGCCAGTTAGATAGTTCACATTGTGCATTAATTAACGTGATAATTGCTATTTGAACCTTGTGTGCTTACTCTCTACTGTCACTTACGCACCTTCGCGACACTTTTCTCACTTACGTTGCTTCGTTATGAAGATCATGAGCGGACGTGGAGGACGTATCAACCTAACTCAAGCACAGTTGACGGCTTTGATCAATGAACGGGTTGCTGAGGCACTCGCAGCTGTCCCTGCAGGAGGTATAACCTGCCATATCAACCCATCTTAGGACGTTTAGATCCTACCTTCGCAAACCAACCCTCATGCTTAACCTTGTCTTTTATTCTCGCACAACAGGTCAACACGCTCAGCCTCCCGTATGTACGTTCAAAACGTTCATGGATTGCCGACCTAGTACTTTCAGCGACACAGAAGGAGCTGTAGGTCTTCTTCACTGGTTCGAGAAGTTTGAGTGTGTTTTTGAGATGTGTGAATGCCCTGAAGATCGTAGGGTGAAGTATGCTACTGGAACACTCGAAGGTGTTGCGTTAACCTGGTGGAAAGCACAGGTTCAACTGCTAGGGCTGGCGGTTGCTAATGCCACCCCATGGAACGGTTTCAAAGAACTGATCAAAGAAGAGTATTGTAGTCGTGACGACATCCACAAGCTAGAGGTAGAATTTTTCAATCTGAAGATGACGGGGTCTGAAATCGAGTTATACACCAAGAGGTCGAACGAATTAGCTATCTTGTGTCCCACTATGGTGGATCCTCCTATCAAGCGTATCGAGCTGTACCTTAAGGGTTTGGTGCCAGAAATTCAAAGCCACGTGACCTCAGCTAATCTTGGCACCATTCAGCAAATCATCAAGTTGGCGCATCGTCTCACTGGTCAGGCAGTTGAGCAGAACAAGCTGCCCAAGCGTATTAGCGCTACTACTACTGATGCTCCCAGTGATAATAAGCGCAAGTGGGATGGAAATTCGGGCAAGGGTTCTACTTCAGTTCAGTCCCAGCAGGGAAAGACAGATGAGTACAGGAGCCCCGGTCAACAGTCTTCTGGGAATCAAGGTCAGGGTGGGTACAAGGGAAATAACCCTAAGTGCAACCGATGTAATTTGCACCACAGCGGGCAATGCCACAAGGGCCGTTGCCTGAGATGTAACAAGTTTGGTCATGAAGAAAAGGATTGCAGGAGCACGCGACCAGCAAATCAGAATCGCCAACAACAAGCTCCATAGAACCACCAGCAGCAGCAACAACAGGGCAATAAAGGATGCTTTCAGTGTGGCGCTGAAGGCCACTTTAAGAGGAACTGTCCTCAGCTGAACCTGAATCAGAACAACAATAACCAAGGAAATGGGAACAACAATGGAGGCAACAATGGGGGTAACAATAATGGCAATGGTGCCAGGGGACGCGTTTTCGTGCTGGGTCAGGGTGGTGCAAGGAACGATCCCAACGTTGTAATGGGTAAGTTCCTTCTGGAAGATTTCTTTGTTACTGTTTTATTTGAATCGGGTGCCGATACTAGTTATGTATCCTTAAAAGCTAGCCAAATGCTTAAGCGCACCCCAACACTTTTGAACACCAAACACACGGTAGAACTAGCAAACGGTAAAAGTCTTGAAGCCACACACATAGTTAAAGGTTGTAACCTCATCTTAGCTGGTCAGACCTTCTCTATCGATCTTATTCCTATCGTACTTGGTAGTTTCGACGTCGTTATTGGGATGGATTGGCTATCTCATCATCAAGCGGATATTATTTGCAAGGAGAAAATCGTCCGCATTCCTCGTTCTGGTGAAGAACCTCTCATGATTTATGGCGACAAGAGTGGTGCTGTTGGGGGCATCATCTCTTTCCTTAAGGCCCAGAAGTGTTTGCGAAAGGGCCACACTGCCATTCTAGCACTTGTTACTGACACATCAACGGAAGAGAAGAGAATTGGAGACATTCCTATTGTGCGCGATTTTCCTGAGTAATTACCTGGTCTTCCACCTCATCGACAAGTCGAATTTCAAATCGAGCTAGCTCCTGGAGTGGCACCAATAGCTCGTGCACCTTATCGACTAGCTCCACCAGAACTCGAAGAACTATCCACGCAACTACAAGAACTCTTGGAAAAGGGTTTCATACGTCCTAGCTCTTCGCCTTGGGGAGCTCCAGTGTTATTCGTGAAGAAGAAAGACGGTACCTTCAGAATGTGTATTGACTATCGCGAACTCAATAAGGTGACCGTGAAGAATCGTTATCCTCTCCCACGTATTGATGACTTGTTTGACCAGTTGCAAGGGTCGAGCTATTACTCTAAGATTGATTTGAGATCGGGATACCATCAACTGAGAGTCCGAGATGAGGACGTCTCCAAAACAACATTCAAAACTCGTTACGGTCATTACGAGTTTCTAGTTATGCCTTTCGGATTAACGAATGCACCTGCGGTCTTCATGGATCTCATGAACCGAGTGTGCAAACCTTACCTAGATAAATTTGTCATAGTCTTCATTGACGACATCCTGATCTATTCTAAGATTCAGGAGGAACACGAGCAACACCTGAGGCTTATTCTGGAACTTCTTCGAAAAGAGCAGTTGTATGCCAAGTTTTCGAAATGTGACTTCTGGCTTCGTGAAGTCCATTTTCTAGGCCATGTGGTAAACAAGGATGGGATTCATGTTGATCCATCCAAGGTTGACTCG